>JAPKLX010001953.1:0-16403 GCA_026898415.1 Leonotis leonurus | reverse complement strand
TGATCCCTCGAATCAATATAGTTTCTAAGATTTCAAACCTCGTTCAAGTTACTCAAGTAGTTGACATTGAGTAATATAAGTGTATTAACACTTAATGAAATAATTAATTCTTGATAATTAATTATTCAATTAACCTTGTAAGTTCTAATTAATTTAATCCTTTAATGCTTTAGAATATAAATTCTTAATTAAATCCTTAATATAATTAAAGATATAAATTTTCTTAATTTGGATTCCAATTACTAAATAAATTGAATCTTCTTGATTAAATACTTAGGCTTTAATTATCTAAATTATAAGTTCTAAATATTAATACTAAATATATATATAATACTATCCTCTCCATCAATTATTAATATTACTAATTGATGTAGCCCAACCTTAATTAAAATGATAAGCTTATTTTAATTAAGTCTTAATTTATTACATGTTAAACTAGTCCATTTAAATTAATTAAGTAAGCTTACTAATTAATTTAATCCTTTAAGTATCAATTATCTTAAGACTAATAACCTGGGCCCATTAGATTAATTGTTTTCGGCCCATATGTCCTCTAACTTAAGCCCAATCTTAATTAAATTTCCTAGGCCCAGATTAAGCAATTTAACCGGCCCATTTCCTCCCCTTCATTTAGGCCCAGACATAATATAATTCCCAGCCCAATAAATGGTCAACCCGGCCCAGTAACCGGCCCATGACCCGGTTCACACTCCAGATAGTTCTAATCCCACCTAACACTACCCTAATTCCTTTTCTTTGCTCTATCACACAGACACCATCGCTTCCTTCTCTCTCACTTCCTCTCTGTCTCTCTCGACTCTAAATTCTGTTTTTACTTCTGTTTTGCTTCCTTCTATCAAATTTTTATTTTATGCGAAGTTCGTTGTGAAGTTCCAGGCGGCAGTCGCCCTTCCCAGTTCGATTTATTGGATTCCAAGAGGTAAGAGGGAATTTGGGGTCATTTCTGTAAGGATTTAGTTTACAAAGCTTCTAAACTTACTGCATGTTCTTCGTTCTTGAAATTTTGTTCTAATTTCCAGGTGTTTGGGTGTGAGTATTGATTTAGATTTTGATCTTCTTTTTAAAATTTATACTTCCGATTTCTTTTATTTCTATTCTTGTGAGATGGGGATTTGGTGATGGAAATTACACCGCTTGATCATTATTCGGTGAGGTTCGGTGCTTGGGAGGTTCTAAGATGAGTATAGTTTCTTTTACAGTTTAAGTCCTTCATTTCTTTTATAAAGTCAATTCCTTCTACTTTCATTCGAATTTCTGTTTGAATCCCTCTTAATGAACTCTTTCTAAATCCTGGTTTTATTTGCAGATTTAGAGTGTGGAATTTGTTTCTTAGGTTGTGGTTGTAAGGAGGGCGTGAAAATGGTCTGTAAATCTGTTTCTCACTACAGATTGATTATTCTTGGTAAGAACTTTAGTTAGTCTTACATTTCAGATTGTATCTATCCTTCTTTGCTTATTGTGGAATCTTGTCTCTTTTATAATCTGGACAAAATGTTTTTGAATTATGGCAAGCTTAGTTTCGGGTCAATAGTTTTCTTTGGTCGTTGAGGACAAGGGCAGTAGCCAAGTCTGCTTGTCCTTCTTTCTTTCTAGTAGTTCCAGTTAAAAGCTTGATTTCTTAGTTGAATTCTCTAATATGCAGTTTTCCATTCTTACTTAAAAAGTAGGGTTCTTTAGCAATATTCTGTATTCCAGGTTCCTCAAGTACATGTTCCTATGGAGGTTCTTAAGACTTTAAAACAAGCTTAGTACAGTTCTTAGCATACACTGTAGGTGTTTGTAATCTTATCAATTTATGCTTTTACTTAGATGGTGCTTAACTGTGGTGTGGCTCTGTTTTGGGCAGTATATACACATGCTTAAAGTCTCTTTTAACTTCCTGTTTTGTGTGTTCTGCGGCTAGTCTATATTCTTAAGGTTCTGAGTTGTTTTTCTCAGTTGTAAATGTTTGGAAACCAGAAATGTAATTGTAGGTTTGTGTTCTAAAATCTGGAATTTGTTCTATGTTCTGTATTTCCTTTCTAAGTTCTGTTTTTATGGATTTAGTTGGAGACAGTATGCAGATTAGACATAGTTGTAAGTTGAAAATCTAGAAGACATAACTTAAATGTATAGTTAAAGCTTATATTCCTCACCTTAGGACTTGAACTACTTCTTCTTGTTTTGAACTTCTAGCTTCTCCAGCGGCAGAAAGTATGTAAGTGTTTGTGGTGTAATGAATTGCTTATGTTAGTGTTCTTTTTATAGAATGAGAAGCTTTGTGGTTGTCTATTATAATCTGCCAACTCTCTCTCTCTGCAGGTGAACGAGGCATGGGATGGAAGTCTCTCTTCCATCCAGCAGTAGGTTTTGGTGTTGAAACTTGCGCTCCATCACTTCCTACTTACCCAACCATGCTGCACATGCCTCCATTCTTTACTTGCGATGCCCCTGAATTTAGCTATGCTAGTGTAGTTGTAGGCTTTTAGACAAGTCTTTCCTATGTAGTAGATGTTCTCACCACCTTGCTTTGTACTTGTTGCTAGACAACTCTTCTTCTCTCTCTCTTTCTCTCTTACCTGCACACTGCCGTGTGCTTTATGTTTTGCTAGATCAGGTTTTATTTTACTTTATGTACTGCAATCATTGTAACATCTGGTATCTATATTATTAGTCTTCCTTTTTTTTTAGCCTGAGTAAGTCTGCACATATATATATATATATATATATATATATATATACTTCCAATGAAATCTTTTCCTTATCACAATATCAATTGGCAATTTCATATATATATGTATCATGCGTATATCCCTTGTCTTTCATCATAAAATTTTCCAATCAACTTATATATATATATACTTATACGTGTAGCATGCTATATTATTATATATATCGATTAATATTATTATATCTTATAATATATATATATATCAAGAAATCTACAACACTTGTTATCTTAAGCCAAACTTCTTCTTCAATTATTAATTAAGAGGTTCAATATAATAAATAACAATCGCGTTTAAATATCGTTCACATTGATAATTAAAAGACGGGGCATTACATCCCTCCCTTCTTAACAAAAATTTTGTCCCGAAATTTGTACTTTCTAATCGAACAACTGAGGATACTTTTCTCTCATTTTATCCTCCAGTTCCCAGGTAGCTTCTTCTTGTCCATGATTTCTCCATAACACTTTTACTAGCGAAATAGACTTACTTCTTAATTGTTGCACCTTAAAATCTAAAATGGCTTTGGGTCTTTCCTCATACGTCAAATATGTATTTTCTGAGCTGTGACACGTGAAATACATTATGAACGTTCCCAAAACTTGGCGGCACTGCCAGTCTGTAAGCTACTGATCCTATCCTTTCTAGGATCTCATAGGGTCCAACAAATCGGGGTCGTAAGCACCTTGCATTCCGACTTTCCTGAACTGCTCTTTCTTTTGCTCTACGTTTCTCCATGTGTCATAAAGTATTCTGGACGAACGTTCTCCTCGTCCTCTTGGTCAAGGTCTTAACTTGTGCTCTGTCTTGCTCAGGATTCAACTCGTCTTGGTGGCAGCTAGGGTTTGTATAAAAGATCTTCTTTCCTTATTGATTGGATCCTTAGTATCTCCAGTAGTCGCATTGATTCTTTCCTTATGTAGCTTTGACGGGATAAAAGAAATATATCTTTCATTGTTTGTGCTCCGCGGTTAGTATCTGCATCTGTTCCCGTAATACCCTGCCTGTTTAATTCGGAATAAATTAACGAACCTCTCAAATTTTACGAACTTGTATTCGAGTTACGAGGCCGAGGTTTGGATAATTAATGAGAATATCTTAATGTAATCGTGACTCATGAAAATTTGATGCATTCGAGTCTTTAAATATAAGTCGGTGTCACTAATTATTAATTAATAGCAAATCATTAGGTATGTGATTAATGACTATGTAGATATAAGCCTATGACACATATGGGCTAATTATATTAAAGAATAAGTGAATACTATTCAATAGTAAACATTTATAGTAAATTATGATTGTTGAGATTAGTTGATAATCTAAGGTGATTAATGTTAATTAAGGAGACAATCATTAATAGTGATTAATGATATTTAATGCCATTATAATTATGATTGGTTCTTTTAATGCTTACCTTAATGTAAGCATTTATAGTAAGAAATAAATGAAGAGAATGTGGTGATTATTGAAAAATAAAAGGAAAACTACTCCTACGTAAATACCTATATACCTACATGAATAAGTGTGCCAACTCATTGAGTCAATCTCAATCAGAACAATAGAGATATAATATGTGATATAAAAAAAAAATAAGGAGCATGTAAAAGGCTACATTGATAGATTACATGAGATGTTCGAAGAGATTTTATAGAAGGTAAATCTAATAGAATCCTATATTTCCCAACTAAAACAAATGAAGGAAAACAAGGTACACAAATGCGCTTAACATTTTAAGTAAATAAAGTTTGAAGAGCAGCCCTGCTCTCTTCCCAAGACCCTACCCTCTCTTCCCAAAGCTCCTTGCTCTCTCTTCCCAAATCTCTAGAAAATAGAATGGGAGAAAATGAAATATACCCAATTTCTAAATACTCAATCAATAATATACCCACTCTTCATATCTATATAAACAAAATACCCACTTTTGACCAATCCAACTTTTTGACCCAACATAATTATTATACTACCTACATCTACCGCTACCCCACCCACGGTCCTCCCTTTTCTTCCCCATCTACACACCTTCACATCTACCGCCACCACCGTGCTCCCTTCTTCCGCCACCGCCTCCACCATCAATCACATTGCAGTCCCAACACCACCACCTCATAGTGCCTGTTTAATCCAGCCACCACCAGGTCCAGAAGCACCTACCGTGCTCCGCCACCGCCAGGTCCAGAAGCATCTACCGTTCGTGTGTGGATGACGCATGGTAGATGCGTTCCATGCGGTATTTACCGACGATATTTATGTATTTTTGTGATTTCAATTATGTATTTGGTATTTAATTAGGGGCGGTATTTATTTGATTTGTAATTATTGCCGCATCTTTCTTTTTTATATATTGTTAATTAGTTGTTATTATTAAGTTTTTTGCTAATTAGTTGTTATTATTGAGTATTTTATTAATTAGTTGTTTTAATTATGAAGGTATCGGAGCGTCCGTGGTATCGTAGGCCGAATTCTATTGATCGGATATCGGTACCGAATACATATTATAGGATTAGTATACTAGAGGAAATCCGGATCACACTTCTTGAGGTTGGGGGTTACGAGTTGCTAGACATATTTAAGGACGGTCCTTTCGGACATTTTATAGGGTGGACATCGGGCAACGTGTGTTCATCGGCGCTCCACGGTATAGTCGCTCGGTGCATTTGGTCCGGTACCGGTATTTGGTTCTACCTCAATGGATCTGATATCGAGTATACTGTACGGGATCACGCGTTGATCATCGGACTGCGATTTGGGGGCTCTAACTTCGACAGCACGTATCCCCACGATCCGAGAGGCATTCGGCTTTTTGAGTTGGCATGCGGCGGTGGCCATTTGTCCGGAGTGGGTCTGCTGAAGCGTTTTCGGAAGCGCATTCTTCCCCACGAGGCCGACATATATCTAGGCTTGGCCCACGTGTTGCTGGCGTCGATTTTCATCTTCGGGCATGACGCTCAGAAGATAGTATTTCCGTGGCTGTGGACGCTGGCATCGGACATGGACTCCTTCTATGAGTACCCGTGGGGAGAATACTCATTCAAAATTCTCCAGAATTATTTGAGAAAAATTCCGAATAATCAGAGATATCACTTCTATGGACCTGCTTGGTCGTTGATGATTTGGGGATTTGAGCTGCTTCCCGGGGTTGGTAATGTTGCGGGGAAGTATCGTGATGACATGGGATGTACTATCGCCACAACACATTCGGATTCGAAGAGAACAAAGATTTGTTCAGTATACGATGTGCAGATGACAGTCAAGAATTCAGACAGAGTGATAGTCATAGTTGTGGGCCATTCGCGTGCATGACAGTGGAACGAATTATCAGTAGATGGCCAACAATTGAGTGGGGATCCTCACATATTACGGATTATCGTGCTTTTGTGGCTTGTGGTATTTTTTATTTGTGTGATTAATAGTAAATTTTCTTTTGTATTAATTTGGGATTGTTTATTAAATATTAGACTATATTTATTATATTAGTAATATTTCTTCAAATATACAAATATAGTAAATATTTTTAGAAATATATAAAATATAGTGAATATTTCTATAAATATAGAATATAGTAAATATTTCTTCAAATATACAAATATAGTGAATATTTCTACAAATATAGAATATAGTGAATAATTATTCTACAAATATACAAATATAGTGAATATTTTTAGAAATATATAAAATATAGTGAATATTTCTACAAATATAGAATATAGTGAATATTTCTTCAAATATACAAATATAGTGAATATTTCTACAAATATAGAATATAGTGAATATTTATTCATATTTACAAATATAGTGAATATTTTTAGAAATATATAAAATATAGTGAATATTTCTACAAATATAGAATATAGTGAATATTTCTTCAAATATACAAATATAGTGAATATTTCTATAAATATAGAATATAGTGCATATTTATTCTACAAATAAACAAATAAAGTGAATATATTTAGAAATATATAAAATATAGTGAATATTTCTACAAATATAGAATATAGTGAACCGGCGTAAAAACGAATTAAAACAATACGAAAAACATAAAAATAAAGACATAGACACAACAACACAACAAGCTAAAAACGTAAAAAAAATACACTAAACATATACCAAATAAGTCTTCATAACAAATTACACAACAAATAAGTCTTTTACTACTCATCATCATCTAATTGGGGACAATTCGGACCTGTATGTCCTGTCATATCGCAATGAGGACATCGTCGACTTCCTCTCCTACATCTCCCAAATATTTTCGCTCCTGATCTACATCTACTAAGTCTAGGTCGACCCGGCATTCTTATGGCTTTGTTAGGCAAAACTTCTATATTTGCAACATTGGTTGGTAGGACCCAATTATTTTTGTGAGGAACATGTGCAATGTGTACTCTGTAATCACTGTCCGTTTGTAAAAGTTTGCTATGAATTGCGATATGGACATACCGGCATTCCTGTCAAATTGTAAAACAAATGTAATTAGACAATATAATAAATTAATAAATATCGCAATGTAATTATTTAAATATTATACGTACTGAATTGCCACGATTGCATGAGAACAAGCAATGAGATCGAACTGAAACTCCATACACTCACAACTCCATGCATTCAAGTCAACAATAACTGACTGTGTACTCGTCTCAACCTTAAATGTATGAGCATCCACACGAGCTACGTTGTACGCAAGAGATCTATCAATTTGCAGGCGCACTTTTCGTATAACCTCTTCCGGATATTCTTGTTGATCCCGGGTAACTTTCTAACGTCTATCATCGAACCAATTTTCCAACACAAGTCTCACTGCCTCCACAAGAGAGCAAATAGGTAGACGTCGATCCCACAACAGTGTCTTATTGAAGCTTTCAGCTGCATTAGATGTTAGGAAGCTATACCTTCGCACTGGGCACATCGATCGAGCCCATTTGGGAGGTCCACACTCATCAACTTCTCATAAGCAGCAGGCTTTGAAGCCTGTATGACACTCATTCTTTTATGATATTCATTCAACCTGTATGTGTAAGCAGCTCTCTGAAATAAACCAACAGTGGTCTTTCCAAACCGTTTGATTTTGCCGCTAAGATGATAGTAGCATAAACCGTGTGTTGCTTCAGGAAATACAATACCCACGACATGCTCAATTGACACATGTTGATTGGATACGATCAATGTGTTTGGCGTACAACCATAAGCTCTTTTGACTTTGGTAAGGAACCAAATCCAAGACTCGTGATTTTCGATCGGCCCAATCCCAAAAGCTAGTGGGTAAATTTGTTCATTCGCATCTTTAGTTACTGCAACGAACAAAATGTCATTGTTCTTCCCCTTTAGATGAGTGTCATCAACAACTATCACGGGCCTCATACACAAGCCAAACCCAGCTCTGTAAGCTCCAAGAGCGACAAATAGATGTCTAAATCTATTGTTAGGACCGACATCAAGATCAATGATCGTACCTTGATTCATCACTTCCAACATATGCAGATATCCAGGCAATAACTGAAATGATGCATCATACTTACTGTAGATCATCTCAAGTGCATGATTTCTACCTCTGAGTGCGACATCGTACTTGACATCCATACCAAAACACCTCCTCAACTCCTCCTGAATAACCTTCGGTCTAATGATATCTTTCACATTTCACATTTTCTTCGCAAAGAATGCGTCAATCACCTTTGAGTGTACCTTTTTCGGACCAAGATGTGAGATATCATCAGTACAAGTGTGCTGAGCACAAAACTCAGTACAGTCCAACTATCTCCATGACAATGAGCACGCAGAACGAACGGGCATCTTTCGGACAACTTACAAACCCAATGCAATCGATACGTGTCTGATCTAACAACTCTGTATTCAGCTCGGTTCTCCATGTTCCACAATCCAGCAACAATGTTCAAGTCCTCTTTATCATCAAAGATCGACCCATCACCTAACTCTTCGAGTATTGAATTTTCTTCAGTCAACACGTCGGAGGTTATAACATTGAGGGGGATCATTGGAACTATCCAATTTCTTAAAAACCCTTCTGTATTAGGGTTGTACTCGACGTCACTATCCACACTCGGATACATCATTTCCAGAAGTCTTCTTATACCCCCTACATCATGTATCCATGCTGCAAATTCAGCAAATGTACCACTGTTCATTTGAGGACCTTGTTCTTCTTCGGATTCAGATGATGAAGAAAAATCTGAACTGACAATGTAATCTTCATCGTCATCATCATCATCACCACCACAACCACCATGTTCTTCACCAACATCGTCACCACATGCAAAGTTGAGGTCCGGAATTCTTGTGGATTCAGTTCTGCTGCTCGATTCCGCCCTCAAATCCACATACACTGTAGGTGATGATTGGATCAAACATAGTCTTCTAACTTCATCATTAGTGGTCAATTGAGATTTGATAAGCCGACCATTCTTCGATCTTGACAAACAGAAGATATCGTACTGATTTTCAGCTGCAATAGACATGTACTCGATGCAGAATTTTAAATTCACGATAGTGACATAATTATTTGGGAGATGTGCTATCTGCTCCAGGCCACCCGTATAAATACATCCATCCCAATAACCTCCATATTTCACATAAACGGGTGTATAATCCGTCATTTACAAATAAATAATGAATGTAATAAGCAATCAGACATAATATGATATATTCTTGCATGGAAAAGAGAAATCTACACTATGGCACTGATACGACTCGGGGTATAAATACCGTGTGAAATACCGCTGGTGAGGGGGTACTAGCGGTATTTGCACATTTCCGAGCGGTATCGATGTTTTCATGTTGCTAAATATCTGTTATTCCTAGATACATATCTACCGCACGTAAAAAGTTATAAAACTAAATACCGCTAGTGCTTAATCAAACGGTAGTTCGCTATAATCGGGCGGTATTTAAAGTCTACCGAATAAAATAGGGAGTATGAGATTATTACCTGAAAATGGTTTGAAAATGACTTCAAATGGACCCGTTCAAGTAGATCAACGAAAGAGATATGTAAGGAGAGAGAAAATAAGAGAGAGATATGTGTGACTTTGGTGAAGTAAAATTAGTTAGATGATATAATAAGTTAATGATTATTGAATTAAAGTCAAAAAAGAGTTAATGATTATTGAATGAAAGTCAAAAAGTGAGTATTTTCTTTATGTAGTTTATGTAGTGGGTATTTTATTAATGTAGTTTTAGTGAATTGGGTATAATTCATATTTAACACAAATAGAATTGAGGAAGCTGCAACATAAGACTAATAGAATAAAAGATAAATAGATGTACTAAACTAATAACAAAACAAAAAGGGAGGTTACATGAACATGTTCTAACTTATGAAAGAGGAAATGAGAACATAGAAAAAGGTTGAAGCTGTCACCTTACAGCTCTAGCTGAAGACATGGCAGAGGTGGAAGCTCCAAAGGGTTGACCTGCCTTCTGGAACCTGCAACATAGAAACAATGAACATACATTCGAGCTATACAAACAATGTGTGCCTACAAGCACAAACCCCAACCAATATCCCCCACTATAAATACCCTGCTATTACATGACTTAAAAGGCTTTCAGGAGCATGTAACATACTTAACAAATCAAAATCTCAGAGGAGAAACTATAGGAAGTCATAAGTACCTCTGCCCAGTCTCACACAACATAGAACTCAACCTTAAGGCACACAGTCAAGCCACGTAGGAAAGACCACCGAGTACTCTACTCCATTCATATCAAAACTCACCTCCAACAGCCCAGGTAATCCATGACAAAAGCTGAGTCTCATGTATACTTATGCACTTCCAAAGTTTAGAACATACCATGAAATTCAGAATTTAGATAACACGGATCTCAGGTTATTAAGTGCATGTTCAAAATAAAACTCCTAGCCTTCATGAAACTTAGAAGATGTATGCAGATTTCAGAACCTTAGAATGTGCTTAGAAGGGACAATAGATCTTGACATACTCAATCTGCTTCCTAAATAACATAAGAGGACAGAACGTAGATAGAACATGAACTTAGGTGTTCCTTCAGCGGTCATGCAAGAACTGTAAAGGACATAGAGCATGAACATAATCATAACCAACACTACTTAAAGGTTTTACAAGATTAAAACTTTAAGGTCTTCAAAACAAGAATCAAACATGTATGAAGAAAGAGGCTTATCTGATAGAAGCAGAAACTGCTCCACAGCCCGAACCTACTCGAAGCACCCTATCTCCATACCTGGACCACGAAACAACCGCAAAACCAACTATAAATTAAACTTATACCACTAATTAGTCTCAATTTACTCGTAGAAGAAATACCTACCTGAGGTAACGGGGGACTGTCTTCCAAGCCCTGTGACCGAGCCGCCATGACTGCCCCAACAGGCGCAGCCCCACGCCCCTCGAATCCAGGCTTTCCATCCCCCAAACCAAGCCACCCAACATCTAGTCGAACCATTCTTAGCCAAGAAATCGAAGGGAACCTTAATCTGAACCAAGTCCAGCACCATTCTCCAGCCAGAAACAAGAAAGCCATTTCAGTAAGTATAATAATAGAATATAATCTGAAAAGGTTAAGATCCCTACAAAGACTTCTCTTAATCTCTAAATCCAAATAAATAGGCAAGGTTTCGGTTTTAACATAAGCTAAAAATTGTGTAACTGATTAAAACAGGAAATAACATGTTGTTCGAACATAAGAGAAGAAATCCACCTTTAATAAGGGAGACTCGTCGAGATTCGCCGGAAGGGAGCCTTGGCGAGGGAGAACTACGGATTGAACACCGGAACAAGAAAGAGCGAGACGGCTGCGTGGCGAAGACGGACTCCAGAATTGATGGTTGGACGCCGGAGAAGAGGAAGGGAAGCGCCGTGAAGGGAAGAGCAGCGACGCTGCTAAGAGAGGAAGGAGGTCGAGAGAGACGGATGTCTCAGTTTGGAGAAATAATAAAATGAGTAGGGATGAGTTAGGGTAGAAGTAGGTGAGAAACATCTAGAACCCGGGCCGGGTATGGGCCGGGTTAATGGACCGAGTTGTTGAATGATTGGGCTAAGATTTAATTCCTAACGGGCCTAAATAATACAAAACAGTGGGCTAATTAAATAAATTTGAATGGGCCTAATTAAAATTATGAGATGGGCTAATTTAAGTGTCTATAGGACTGTATTAATAAAAGTGGACTTACTTAATTAATTTAAATGGGCTAGTTAGCATATTAATAGATCAAGATTAGACTTAATTGGACTATGTTCAAGAATGAAATTCTAATATTAAATTAAAGAATTTAACTTATTAATTAGAATTTAATTATAAGAAATGATTAAATTATAAATCATGCTTAGAGTATGATAATTGAGATTAACTTAGCCTATTAGAAATTATTTATTTTGATTCAAGGATCAAGAGATTAAATTAGAAATCTTTTTTTTTACTTTTACCCAATAATTAATTACTTGGGTATAGTAAATTTACAAATCATAACATGATTTAGAAAACATCAAACCTCTATACTACAGCCATGATACTCGAACAATAGTTGAGTTAAAAGACCTGAGAGTAATTCTTAAAATAGCTAAGGATAATATTTCCCTACACTTAGAAGTACTTGATATACTTGATCAATGTATCTCAATTGATAATTATTTAAAAGTTGTGACGAAAGGTCGGAACCGCAGTTCGAGAACGAAGCAGTCATTAGTCAAGACTGTTCAAGTAGGCTTTTCTCACTCTATAAAAATATGTGTGCATGTCTTCAAAATGAAACGAGATATTTTTGAAAGCACTGTCTTGCCGTAAATGTTTTGATTTTCGTATGATGCCTATCTGTTTATTTATAATCGAATTCTGATCCCAGTAGATTAGATTTACTACTCGGACTCGTGTACACAGGACCGTGAGTCAGCGAAAGGTTGGCCGGTCGAGTGTCTGTGGGAAGTGGCCACTTTCCCGGCACAAAGAACGTTCAGATATGATTGATTACAATGAAATAGGACTGCAGTCAAACTTAGAACTTTCTCAAAGAAATGCTTTGGTGAACATAAGTACTTTAGAGACAAAAATCCATATGATTCACTTGAAATGGCTTGACAAATATATATGTATGTGTGCGATTTCGGCACGTGCCTACTGAGTACAATTTGTACTCAGCTCTGCATGTATTTCTAAACGTGTAGGTTGAGAAACGAAGAAGATTGGGTGCTATGTTAAGCTTTTGTCGGTCTCCTAGTAGCTAACTCTTGGGGGTTCTACGTGTCTTCATACACGTAGAATTTTCTTCAGTTCGATCTTACATTTCTGTTGCTAGACCGTTATGTAATAGACTTGAGATTTAAACTCTTTTAATTAGTTGTGTTATGTAATGAACTTGACTCTAAACATGTCAATTGCTGAATCTAGAAGATGGATTCTTGACTTATGTTATGAGAGGAATATTCATTGCCTTGTTCAATTCCATACTTGTCGTTTACTCATTCCATTAATCACGTTTTCCCGACTTTAATACACTTAGTGAGAAGCGGGCGTGACAGTTCCTCCAAAAATCTCGCCAAATCTTTTCTTTTCAGCTCCTCGTTTGCCAGGTTTTTCATCTTGAGCACAGAGTCTCCGAACGGCTTGCCCAAGATGTTGCTCAAGAACCTCGCCTCGAGCTTTGAAATGTCAGGTCTAGATCCCTCACGGTACATTATCTTAAGCACAAAAAGTTTTTTGCACAAAGTGTCATTTTCCCTAGAATTTGTCTCTTTCACGAAATATGGTCTGACTTGCCCAAAACTTTTCCCAACTACATGTGTCACAGAAGTGTGTCCTCACGGACACAAACACACAAAAACAATGAAAAGAGTACGAAAAACAGGCTCGTCAATAATACATGTGTTCGACTCTTTTAAATCTTTGTGCTTGACATGATATTATTTTACATTATAATTTTTAAGATATACATTTTTCTGAAATAGTATATTTTGACGAATCATAAAATTTTTTATTAAAAATAAAACTATCTATTTAAATGTTATATAAATTGATAAATTATTAGAAGTAAATATTGTTTATCTTATATAGAATGTGTTGGTGAAAAATCATGTTAGCATATGTTTTATTAACATAATTGCAAATTCTTCTTATTTGAAAAATTATATCATTGCAAAATATATGGTATACATAAAGTCTGACCGTGTAAAATTTATTGGTACATTGTGTTGTAATTTAAAAATACTATTTAAAATTTGAGTATTTATTTGGCCGAAAAAAAATATATTCGACAAAATTAAATAATGAATTTTTTTCGTAAAAATATTAATTTGATAAATAAAAATAATTCATATGTATAAAAAATTATTCCAATGGTGGGTCAAAATTATATTAGAGATGACAATAAGGTACGATAGACATGGATAGACACGGATAGTGATTATCCATATCCAAACCCGTGAAGATAGCGATAACAATTTAGCTGCGGGTACCCGACCCTAATAGGTGTAAGTTAGAGAAAAATTTGAGATTTGTGGATATATTTGTGGGTAGAATTTCATATTTATACCCACAAAAATTATCTGCGGTGTAACTGTGAAATATCTCCAAAATGCTCGTTAAATATTCGTCAATCCACCTAATACTACCCATATTTTTATATTTTTCTATAAATTATATATATGTAAATTATTTACTAAAAGTATATATATATATATATAATATCTCTTAAATAATAATATTATATATTAACTTAATTTAATTTACTCAATATCTTAAACCCTATTGGAGCTAAATTATACTTTGTTATTTAATAGAGTTCTTATATTAATAAATTTTAATAAGTTTTCAATGATAAACTAATTTGCTAGTTTAGTTATATTTAGATTATTCTATTAATTTATTATCTACAAAATAAACATGAAACTAATAAACTAAAATAAAAAATATATGAAAATAATTATTATATATTTTATTTAAATTATAAGCAATTTAACTAACTTAACATGAATCTTGGAAATTAAATAAAAATTTAACATGAAAAATTCTATTAAATATAATTATACAACTAATTTTATAAATTAAATTATAATTTAATATTGTTTGGAAGGTTTCAATTAATTAACTATTTATTTGATAAGTTAATTATAATCGAATAAATAAAATTCTTCAATAAAACATAAAAGTTTATGTTAGCTTCTTTTAAACTCTCAATCAATTTAATATTAGCCAAACTTTTAGTAAATATTAAAATTAATAAGGAATATAATTGATATTTAAGAATGATGGATTATGGTGATGTCACATAGAACATGAAGAAAGAAGATAATTTTAATATGTATTGTATTATTTTTTATATAGATATTGAAATGACTATACAAAAATTATAGAATCTTAAAATAAGATCAAATTGGTTAAATTGATAAAAAAAAAAAAAGACCGAACAAAAACTTAAAAAGTATAAAATATTTAGAAATATTGATTTAATTTAATTGGCTCAATACCTTAAATTCTAATTTAACTATATTATACACATATTGGTTCTTTTTATAGAGTTTTTATATCAATATAATTCCTAAATTTTCAATGCGGGATAAATTAAAATAAATATAAAAATTATTCGATCTAAACCTAAATCAAAAGTAAGAAAAACACAAAAAAGGGCTTCAGTGCCACCTTTTATTTCCCTTTAACAAAGGTGATGAAGTTAGAAAAATCCTGGATTTAGAGGATGTCCGAGCCTCACGGACCGGGGACTGGTCCTATCAAGCATAGGGGTGGGTCAAAGTCCATTATGCAACGAGCTGAGGAGAAGATAATTTCACTTCATAATTACAATAATATTTTATAGTTTTAATTCATATACACTAGTTTCAATAATACAACCCGATTGGTATGTTGTAATGCCCTGTAATTTAATTCGAAAGAATTAACAAATTTTATTTTAAAATAGGGTATCATATCCTTAAAAATTTAAAAACTCAATCGTTGAGTTTCAATTTCGATAAGTATTTATCGAGCTTGACGTAATTTTGGCGTGCTCGAATTTTAGTTCGATAATTGTGTTTATTTGAAATTTAAATCATTATTATTATTATTGAATTATTTATTTAATTACAATACCTTATATAATCAAACATTACGATGCTTAATGCATCAGATAATCTCCGATTATTAAATGAAAGCCCGATTATAAAATACAAAGCCAATTACCTGTGTAATTCCAAGAATACATTGTTGAGTTCAATTTAAACTTAATACACTAGATTCAAGTGTATACAATCGACAACATATTTTTCTTCTAAAAGAAATATTACTACATATACAACATATCAAATGCAATAAGAATGTACAAAACAAAATATATAAGCCTAGTTACATGGCCTTTCCTCATCCATATATATCATTCTCCTTCCATCGTGTAGTCTCCTCATCCACAATTCATCTACCGACTTCACACCTTTTCACCACACCAATATCTTCTTTGAAATCACATTATTTTTCCTAACAATACATATCTCCACTCTCATTCTGTATACTTGCAAAGGAATAGAGGGAGAGACAAGGAAGAACAAGGAAAATGAGGAGCAAGTCATGAGGAGAATCCAATCATCAAGAACAACAAGAAGAAGCTTGAGTTCATCGAGGAGGCGATTCCTCCACAGGCGATGGCGGCAGTAGCGGCCGGCGACCACGGGGCCGCCCCGCTGGGTCCAAGAACCAGTC
>JAPKLX010000914.1:21434-34725 GCA_026898415.1 Leonotis leonurus | reverse complement strand
AACCTAATCCACTCTTAGACGCATCAGTATAGACTACGTATTCCTTATTTGGTTCTGGGACTGCTAATATTGGAGCGGTCGTCAATTTATCCTTCAGTAGTTGAAAACTATCTCTGCATTCTTGTGACCACTTGAATTTGATTCCCTTACGCAATTTTTGTGTCATTGGTCTCGCTATCTTGGAAAATCCTTCTATGAACCTTCGGTAATATCCTGCCAGTCCTAAGAAACTTCTGATCTCGTTGGGAGTTGTTGGCGACTTCCATCCTTGAACGGCTTCCACCTTGGCAGGGTCTACCTTTATTCCCTCTGATGACACAATGTGTCCCAGAAAGGTCACTTCATTCAACCAGAATTCACACTTACTGAATTTGGCGTAGAACTTCTCATTCCTGAGAGTTTCCAAGGTGATTCTTAGATGTTTTTCATGTTCTCTTTCGCTCTTCGAGTATATGAGAACATCATCTATGAATACTAAGACAAATTTATCCAGGTAAGGGTGGAATACTCGATTCATCAGATCCATAAACACTGCGGGTGCGTTGGTCAGTCCGAATGGCATCACTGTGAATTCATAGTGGCCATACCGGGTTCGAAAGGCTATTTTGGGGATATCTTCTGAGCGAATCTTCAGTTGGTGATATCCCGATCTCAAATCAATCTTTGAGAAAACGCTTGCTCCCTTCAGTTGATCAAATAAGTCATCTATCCTAGGTAAAGGATATCGGTTCTTGAGTGTCAACTTGTTTAGACCTCTGTAGTCTATGCACATCCTTAGTGTTCCGTCCTTTTTCTTCACAAACAGTATGGGTGCTCCCCAAGGTGATACACTAGGTCTGATGAAACCTAGGTCCAAAAGCTCTTGGAGTTGTATCTTGAGCTCTTCCAACTCCTTAGGGGCCATTCGATATGGTGCCTTGGATATTGGTGCCGATCCTGGTTCCAAGTCGATCGTGAATTCCAGTTGTCGATCTGGTGGTAATCCTGGTAATGCTTCCGGAAATACATCCGGGTATTCACGTACAATGGCAACATCTTCGATCCTCCTTTCATCCTCCACTTCTCCACTCAAGTGGACTAAGTAAGCCGAACATCCTTTCCTTACCAGTTTCTCGGCTTGCAGTGCTGAGATCACCGCCTTCTTACGATTCATGGTAATCCCGTGGAAACTCGTTGGTTTCTTACCGGGAGGTTGGAATGAGATTTGCCTCTCATTGCAAAGGATCGTGGCATAGTTCTTCGCTAGCCAATCCATTCCTAAAATTATGTCCACATCGTTCATTGAAATGACGCTAAGGTTGTCTGCTAAGACCTTAAGAGACCCTAAGTCCAAACTCAGATTAGAGCATGAATGTGTGAGAGTGGTGTTTCCTCCTAATGGTGAAGAAACTTTCATAGTTGTTCCTGCTAGTTCTGGTTTCAGTCTTAGGTTGTCTACGCACGCCTTAGCAATGAAGGAATGAGATGCTCCAGTATCAAATAAAATTATGACAGGCGTGTCAAGGAGTGTTCCCATACCTGTCAAGTTTCCTTGATTTCCTTCAGGTTGGTTCTGCTTTATAGCGTAAGCTCTTGCATGTTGTGATTGCTTCTGATGATGGCGTTGCTGGTACTGTGGTGGTAGTGGTGGGGGTGGTGGTAACTGCTGTTGTTGAGGTTGTGCCTGGATTGCACGAACATACTGTTTCTGAGTTTGCTGGTTAGATCTTGCACCTACTACTTGCTGTTTAGTAGGGCAGTGACTCGCAAAATGCCCCTTCTGCCCACAAACGTAGCACTCATCGCTACCAGCTCTGCATACTCCACCGTGCATCTTTTTGCACTTAGGACAGGGAGAACGCTTCTGTTGATAGTTCCCTGTCTGGGTAGTCTGATTTTGCTTTCCAAAGTTTTGGGAGTGTGAATGCCCATCCCAAGGTTTCTTCTGAGCTGAATTGTTTCGGTTGTCCTCCCACTTGCGTTTTCCCTTGAAGTTCTGGGGTTGGGATTGAGAATACGCAGGTGGTTGAGTATGTGTCTGTCTCTCTCCTGGCATGGCAGCCTCTATGTCAAGTGCTCGGCTGAGGGATTCAGGGTAAGATAATCCGCCATGACTTGCTAGTGTCATCCTGATTTCGTGCCTCAGACCATGTAATGACCCGGTCTTTTCATTAGACCTATTTTGTATCAAGTGTGTAGAGAGTTCCAAAGTGCTAATTAAAAATAAATAATAAGTAGCAATTTTTAATATTATTCTCAATATAGGTTAAATTGAAATGGTTAAATTTTGTTTTACCAAATAAGAGCTTAAGGGAGGGTTATATTATAATAATTCGGTGATGAGAATCCTCATAATTAATTAGCCAACTAGTTATCATTTCGAGTTGCAAATATATGTGATGACACGTATTATTTATCATTTTTGTTATTATTTAACATTAATCCATATTATTAGTTGTTATTTATATTATATGCCTTCATTGTTCAATATATATGTGATGATAATAATAAATGTAATAATGGTATTAATCTGTATCATACATCGTCTAAAAGGTACAAATAGGCAACCGTTATACATTATATGTATCTAATGGAGGATAATGGATCTAATATGGAATATTTCAAACATAATATATACGTATGATATACGTAAGATATATATACATATAATATACGGATTCTGACCTATAAGATATATGTATATTATATGAAATATATATATATATATACATATAAAATATATGTGCAATAGATCATACCTAATACTATATGGGTTCCTACGTATAATATATGTATGTATACGTAAGATATATATTATTAGATCTAATATATATATATATATATATATATACATAAGATACAAATATGGATCAGATTTGTAGGAAAAGAAACTAGCGTGCAACTGTTCAGATTCTCCATAAATCAGAATAAGCACAGCATTAGCGTGTAATTACAGTAGATGCATAAAAAGTTCTAAACCTACTAATCCTAGCTGCAGCGACGCTTCAAGCTCCACCAATCGCCCATGCCTGCAAGTTTAATAGGTTAAGCAAGTGCAGAAAGTTAGTAGAGAATAGAGATTCAATCCTCTATATAAGGAGTAAAATTCTTAGACTAAACCACACCTAAATTTATTCACACCAAAGTGCTGCCAAAATTGGAATCTGAAGAAGAATCGGGGGAAGAGAAATAGAGACAGCTTTGAGGTAAGGATTTAAAGCTCTAGCATTTTATGTTCATGCCTCTTAAAGCTAAATTTAGGAATATATTACACGTACAAAACAGATTTTAGATTGAACTTAGCATGCTTAGACTTTTAACTTAAGAACTGATCTTAAACTTAGATACTTAACTTTAAACTTAGGTGATGTGAACTCGAACTGTGATAAGCATGGCATGGACTTAAGAAAACATACTACTAGGATTTAGTTCAATGCTTTATGCGAAACTAAGACTACTTGTAAACTACGTACAACACCCAATTAATAGAACATATGCAACTCAAACAAAAGAGACTTATCTGGGGAAGTATGGATTCCCGAGGGAACAGAATGAGCTCGAGACGACGACTAGCTGTTGTTCGGAAGGACAGAGCTTCACATACCACTCAACCAGTTTCGAGCAGCTCCAAGCAGCCTCGGACGTACCTCGAACGGCTTCGGATGGCCTCGAGCAGGCCCCGAACGGCTTCGAGCAACCCCGAACAGCTTCGGAGGGCCTCGAGCAGGCCCCGAACGGCTTCAAGCAGCCCCGAACAGCTTCGGAGGGCCTCGAGCAGGCCCCGAACGGCTCCGGCAGACCCCGAAACACTCCTAACAGCTCCGGACGGCCTCGAAACCACCCCGAGCCACCCCGAACAACCTTGAACCACCTCGGACGAACTCCGAACAGCCCCGAACAGATTCTGGACGAACTCAAATTACCTCGAACCAACCGAAACCAATCTGTAAAATTTGAACATTCATAGGACTCAGATAATTCAGGAAAATTTAGGAGGAGAGAAACTTTCAGATCATAAACATTCTCTAATCAATCAACAAATATATAAAAGAAGAAGGAGAAAGAGAAGAAAGAGGAAGGAAGGACTGACCCGGAATGAAGAACGGCGGCGTAGTAGCGAGGAAGGCGCGACTGCAGGGTGGCAGCGACGCTGCTGCATGTCCGTGGGGAGTACGGCGCGGAGGCGGAGCTTGAACGGGAAGGCAGAGTGAGGGTGGAGAGAACTGAGAGCACGGCAAAGGGAGAAAGGTTGGCACAGAGGCGGTGGTGAACGGAGAAAGAGCTGAGAGGGAGAGAGAAGCAGACCACCGGAGGAGTGCGGCGCCGCTGCATACAGGAGGCAGTGCGGCGTAGCGGTGAAAAACTCCGGATAGGGAGAAGCCCTGCTCGATTCCTGTCGAAGAAGAGCTCGCCGGAGGAAGGTTGGCGGCGCGGAGAAGGTGGCGTGATGAAGAGGGCAGAGCGAGAAAGAGAAGGCGACGGGAGAGAAAGAGGGCAGAGCGAGAGAGAGAGAGGAGTCTAGTGTGGGTGAAGTGTAGAAACAAAGTAGGGTTAGGTTAGAAAAGAACAATCTAGGAAATGGGCCGGGTTATGGGCCGGGTTAACGGGTCAATGACTAAATGGACTGGACTCTAAAGATAAATTTGTACTGGGCTAGGGTAATGCACGAATGGGCCGAGTATTTAGTTTAATTTGGGCCGAGAATTTAGTCTAAATTGGGCCAATAAATAGGAATGGATTAGATAATAGTTGGGCCTTTAATTAAATTCTCATTAGACCTAAGAAATTAAGAATGGGCCGAAAATTTAGTTATGGAATGGGCTTATTCAATTATCTATTGGGCTGAGTTAATAAAAGTGGGCTCACCTAGTTAATCAAATGGGTTAGTAGCATCTTTAATAGACTAGGATTTTAATTAATTGGGCTAAATTCAATAATATAATTTTCAAGATAAATTAGAAGACTTAATCTACTAAATTAGAAATTTAATTTCCAAGTGGAAATTAATCAAAGAAATGATTAAATTATTAATCATGCTTATGGTGTGGCAATTGAATTAATTAATTAGAATTTAATTGGTTAATTAGAATTTAATCATAAGAAATGATTAAATTATAAATTATGCTTATAGTGGAAATCGAAATTTAATTAGCTTAACTAGAAATTATTTTCCTCGAGTTAAGAATCGAGATATTAAATCAGAAATGTCTTTAGATATATTACCCAATAATTATTTATTGGGTATAGTAAATTCCCGAATCATAAGGTGACTTAGAATTCATCAAACTACTCCTCTAGAGATACAACTCCTAAACTCATGTACTAGTCGAGCTTTAAGGACCGAGACTAAACTCTCATGATAACCAAGGATAGTAATTCCTTGCACTTAGAATTTATTTGATATACTCGAGTATATATATATCTCACTCGAGATTCATATTAAAGGTTTCGACGAGAGGTCGGATCCGCATCACGAGAACAAGGCAAACACCAATCGAGACCCTTCAAGTAGGCTTTTCTTACCCTATGAAAATATATGTGTGCATGCTTTCAAAATAAAACGAGATATTTTCAAAGCACTGTCTTGCCATAAATGTTTTCGATTTATGTATGATGCCTATCTGTTATATTATAATCGAATTCGGGTTCCAGTGGGTTAGCGTCTCCACTCGAACTAGTGTACACAATGGACTGTGTGTCAGCGAAAGGTTGACCGGTCAAGTGTCTGTGGGAAGTGACCACTTCCCCGGCACATAGAAACTTCAGATATGGTTAAATACAAAGAACTAGGACTGCAGTCAAACTAGAACTTTCTCAAGAAATGTTTTGTGAACATAGGTGCTTTAGAGACAAAAATCCATATGATTCACTCGAAATGGCTTGACAGTTATATATGTACGTGTGCGATTTCGGCACGTGTCTACTGAGTACAATTTGTACTCAGCCCTGCATGTATTTCTAAACGTGCAGGATAAGAATGAAGAAGACGTGGGTGCTATGCCGTGCTTTTGTCGAACTCCATAGTAGCTGACTCTTGGGGGTTCTACGTGTCTTCATACACGTAGAATTTTATTACGCGATCCTACATATTCCGCTGCTAGACTTTTATGTAATAGATCCGAGACTAAACTCTAAATTCTGTTATGTAATGTAACGAGCTTATGACTCTGACTTCCCGATTCATGGGATTAGTCCTTACTTTATGTTATGAAAGGAATATTTATTTTCTTTCTCTTGTCATTTATTCCTTTCATTGGTCATGTTCCCGGCTTTACTAGAATTAGTAGAAAGCGGGCGTGACAGACCAGCACAAAATTTCTCTGCCATCTTCTCATTGGTGTCTACTTGTTCCGGTGCATATCTGGACATATCACAGAATACCCTATCGTATTCTGTTACCATCATCCTGCCTTGTTTCAGATTGTAAAACTCCATTTCCTTCCTTTTGCGGTAGCTTTTGGGAATATACTTATCATATATCCCAGCCTTGAATTCTTCCCATGTCAAATTTTCTAGCTGTTCCGGACTCATCGTCTTCCTTCGCGCTTCCCACCAAAAGTCTGCTGACCCCGTCAGCTGGAAAGAAATGCAAGTCATGCGTTCCTGATCGGTGCAGCGCAAGAAGTTAAAAATGCATTCTAGAGCACGCACCCAAACTTCGGCTTCTGCCGGATCACCCAACCCGTTGAAGGTGGGTGGGTTTTGTCGTAGAAAAAGTTCTTCGATTCTTCGATCAGGCGGTGGGAGGGGTGGGGTTACTTCTCGTTCTGCAGCTGGTGCCCTTTCTTCATTTCTTGGGGCGTATCCCCTCCCTCGGCCTCTTGGGCGTCCTCTCGGCGGCATTCTGTTGATATAAAATTTTCTTTTTATCCTTGGTAAGGAATACTTTGGTGGTTATATTTATCAGAATGAGGTAAGTAGGTGCGGAATGATAAGCATATACTCAACGCATAAAAGATATAATACTTAGAGAAATAAACTTCTAAGGTCGTCAAAATATCATTAATAGTTGCATCAACGAGGTCTGATACATCATAGTCAGTAATGTACTATCTAAGTACATGGCATGATGTTCATCTCTCCAAAATGACATCACAAAAGGTACTTAGGTCACGAAACACTAGCTATCATGTTTTCGTGCTATCCAAAATATCAACATAAGATGTTACTAGTACGGAACGATCTCTATTGGATTCCCGTTTCCGTATACAAACAGTCTAATATCAGTACGGCCTAGATATGTGGTCTGTTACTGATAAATACATCATAAGAAGCTAAATAGAACTACTCCTGCGTCACGCAGCTCGAATACTCCTCCTCTGATGGTGCTTCCTGCTCCTCCTCTGGCTCACTCCACGCCTCCTCCTCGTGGTCGCTCTCCGGGGCCTCCTCCTCCGATTCTACCTCTGGGTACTCCTCCGGATCCTCCTCCGGATCCTCTTCTGGATCTCCCTCTGGCTCCTCGTCTCTGAATTTCAAGGGTTCTCTCAATTCCCCAAGAAGCTTCCTGATCTGAGCCTCAAGTGTGTCGAAATCAGGGGATAACTCCCTTTTTCCGTGAAGGACCCTCGTCATGTGGGGTAGGTGTGGGTCCCGATATCGTAAGATCTTGGATCGGTGAAAAGCGGGAATGGTCGTTCTCTGAAGTAATCACCATCGGGGTCTTGCCCCTACTGTCATCTTCTGCTGGACGAGTCCTAATAAGTCGAAATTGTGTAGATCCTGAGTCAAAATCAGTGGCTGAAGATCGGTGGGGTATAGCCGGTCGTCGAACACCAGTAGTCGGGCGTGATGAACTTGCCTCCGCATCGTGACGTCCTGGAATAATGGGAGCTGGCTCAGGAGGGGTGATACTGTAAATCGGAGCAAAGGGGATGGCCCCGGCAGGTGCATAGCTCTGAAATACTGGCGCCTCCATCGGTGGCATCTCGCTTACTGGGACTAAGTCCCCGGGTCTGATATACGGCCCCTCTGGTGGACAGCCATAAGTGTTGAAGTAGAATTGAATGGTCCCCACGAATCTCGGAAGATTAGCTATCTTATCAAAGCCCTGGCCCATAAGTCGAGCGTAGTCTCTTGCAAGCATACGGGCCCATCCTTGCCAGTTAGCCGGTAGTAACGTAATGACTTTCGCAATCCCCTCTATACCTGTGGCCCCATGAAGATTTGTTGCCTCCCACAATCTACGATAATGTGCCAAAAACTCTCCTAGGTCATCTCCTAGGCAGGGTGCGTATGTCTGATACTCCCATAATATAGCGGCTGGGCTGGCTCGTGCAGAAAGACGTCTACGGTTGGTACGAATCCATTGCGCCATCTATAAACATAACAAAAAATTTTGTCAACTCTTACGATTTCTTACTTATCTTATACTTAACTTGCTTGATTTATTCTTGTTCAACCCTCGCTTGGGTTCATTATTTTATCATAAGTTCATAAGATGAACTCTTTTTAATCCTTCATTTGGGATTCATTTTATTAAAACGTTTTACTTAAGATTACTTGAATCTTCTTAATGGATTTTATTCCATTTCTTGCTCTAAGCATAAGGTATTATTTATAACTTCTTATTTATTACGACGAAGGAATTAACTCTGGGTTCTTTTCTTGTCTCGCGCATCCTTTCTTGTTCGGGACTTCCTTTTTTTATCTCCTTCTTTCCTTTGCATCGTCCTTAGCTTGAAGGTAAAAGCTAATTCAAATAAATTCGTCTTATTTCTTTAAGAGATTTGTTATATTCATAAGTTTCCATTCCTTAGGGTCAGATCTTAACTCTTAAGATCTTTAAGATAAAGATATATTCATATCCTTTTCATATGAAAACATAGCTCATGAAACCTTTTTACCTTCTTCTTGTTGTAATTAAAAGTATCTTTGCGTGTGCTCAAGGAATTGTGGAAATCTTAGTGGTTTCCAAGATCATAGAAAAAGATCTTAATTCATAAGATCACATTGTAAGAGATGTGTGCTTATCTCATAGCATTTAAAAGCGTAGTTGAAAAACCTTTACCTCATTCCTGTTGAGCATGATGTGTCGGAGTGCTAAGCTTTTGTCGACTCAATAATTTAGTCTAGTGGAACAATACTAGACTAACACTTGAAAGGAAACGACCCTTAGCTTAAGAGCACAAATGCTCTGATACCACTCTGTCACGACCGCCCTTCGCTAAGGATAGCGAAGTCGGGGAAACCGTGACTAAAGGAGGGATTAAAGAAGCGGGAAAAGAAATTGGGGTTTGATGAAACATCGGTTTAGACTGAAGGGTACATCCATAATATAAATAAGTCATAACATCAAGTTTGGTTGTAGAACAACCGATAATTTAGACTGAGTTTAAGAGAAGTCTAATACAATTTCATAACATGAATCATCAACATTTTGCAGCGGAATAGGATCAAAACAAAGTTTACATGTATGAGGACATGTAAACCCCCAAGAGTTCTTAATAGCAAAAGAGTTCGACAAAGCTTTGTAGAGCACCTCCTCCCATCATTGCTCAACCTGCACATTTAGAAATATATGCAGGGCTGAGTACAAAAGTACTCAGTAGACACATGCCGAAAACGCATACTTACAATATATATATGTCATGCCAAGATGAGTGAAACGTAGAGATTTTTGTCTTTAAAGCACCTACGTCCACTAAATTCTTTTGTGAAACCTAAAGTTTGACAGCTGTCTAAGTTCTTTTAGTAATCTACCGTATCTGTATCTTGTGTGTACCGGGAAGGTGGCCACCCTCCGCGGACACTTGACCAGTCAACACCTTCGTCGACTCACAGTCACATTGTGTACACTAGTCCGAGCGGGGTTGCTTAACCACTGGGACCCGAATTCGATAAATCATATCAGATAGGTATCATACAAATCGTAAAACATTTCATGGCAGACACTGCTTGAAATATCAATTTCGATTCAAAGCTTTTGAAAAGAATATCATAAATACGGATAAGCACACACATTTGATTTTGTATAAGAAAGCCTACCTCGTTGTATTTTCCTTGTCTTTGAAGATTAACCTTTTCCGGTCTTCGAATTTCCACTTCCGTAGTAACCTTAAATGAATCTCGTAATAAGATATTCGGCTTTGAGTATAAGTTCTTCTCTTAACTATCTTTAAGTGAAATGAAATGATATTTCATTAATTCGAGAATTCATCTCGTACTTTAGTTCTATTCGTTTCCGAATATTAAAAGAGAATGTATTTTCCTAGACATACTTAAATAATTCCTTTGGAATTATAATTATAATTTCTTATTTAATGATCATCCCTCTTTGACATGATTAGTCAAATTAAATACTAATATTCTTCAATTTAGAATATTCTCCTCCAAGGCTTTTTGATTGATTAATTAATTTAAATTCTTTTAACCCCATAGCTTAATATAATTCCAATGAAATAATTATTGGGCCTTGGGCATTTAATTAATCACCCCCTAATATAGCCCATAAGATAATTATCTCAAGTTTCATTTTCTAATTAAACTAGCCCAACATTCCTCAATTTACTGTGGCCCGTTATCTTAATATTTTGGGCCCAACAAATAATATGTTCAGCCCAATTCTAATTTAATTAGGCCTAATAAGTTTGCACTCTCGGCCTGTTCAAAAATAATAACCGGCCCATGAATTCCTAGTTTTCGGCCCAATGAAATACTTATGTTTTGGCCGCTTAATTTAATTGCAGCCCACATCATACTTAATTTCTTATATCCCTTTCTTTTAAATCTCTAAGCCCAATTACTTAGAATCCTTTTGGCTCATTTCTGCATATTATCGGCCCATACTACTTTCCCAAAAGAAATCCCAATCTCTTAATTAGTTTACCCTAACCCTAAACATAAACATACTCTTAATTTAATCATAAATTAACCTTAATCTAATACCTTCTTCACTCAGCCGACACCACACCTCATTTCCCCCTTCTCTTCTTCAGTCCCTCTCTCCCCGGTTTCTTTCTTCTCGCTACACCTCTCTCTTTCTGTTGCCGCTCTATCTCGGCTCTCTGTCGCTGCTCTCTCGGTTTCTCGGTTGTCTTGGTGGAGTATAGCAGCGAAGCCCATTGCCGACGGCCTCCAGTTAAGTAAGGGCTTTATCTTCTTCCAAATTTTCTTTTCTTAGTTTTAGGTTTTAATAACTGAGGCTATACATCCTAGTCGATTTCCCTCAAATTTACTTCCCTCCCATTCGTGACAGCCGCTAAGCAGCAGCACGTTTGTCGCCGGAGTTCCTCTTCGCCCCAGCGTTCACCACCGCTCGACGCCGCTACCAGGTAATACCCCTCTTTTTTTTTTGTCTAAGTCCAGATTTTGTTGCATGTTTAAATCTCTTTCTAAATTTTCGTTTACAGAAATTTGATAAGGCTATGTTCAAATTAGGGATTTAAAATCTGGAATTCCTGTAATTTAAATTCTTAATTCCTATTACACCGAGTTTCATTTCTGGTATACATTTAGGCTGGTCTTGTGATGAATTATGTTCACAGCAGGTCTGAGTTGTTCTGTATTTTATTATAAGCCCCTGTCCTATAATGTCAATCTGAGATGTGTCCTTGTTTTTAGGAGTGGTTGATTTACAATAACCTGTACTTATTTCTAGTCCTATGTTATCTGGTGAGGAATGGCTATTTTATTTATTTTTTTCTGATTTTTAAGCTCTGTTCTAAAAGTCTATGGTTTGGTTACAGACTAAATTTATCATGTTCCTCTAACTGAGTACTAAACAGGTTCTTAGTTATGTGCTTTCTACTGTTTAAATCCTGGTTCTTAGTCTCTAAGTAAACTAAGGTGAAATCCTGAAGTAAGAGTGCTAGAACCCCTTCATTCTATGTGGTGAAATCTGTCTTTGAGAGTCAGAAATTTGTAAGTGATACTATAGAATAAGCATAGTAATATTTCTGATTGAATACTTCTTCTAGGTCCAAGGTTGATATCTAACTTGTCTTGTGTATTGTACAGTCAAATTTTAATTAGGTAGGGAGGCAGTTTAAGTTCTGAGTGTTGTGCTCATAGTTCTAATCTCATATCTCTTAACATGCTGAAGTTTACATAGCTGAAGGTATGAATCTGTGATGTTCTAGAAGTAGGTTGAGTTCTAATGGTGTTTTGAACTATTAGGTGTAACTTTTATATATTCTAACTCTTTCAAGGTTAAGATTGAATCTTATTAAGTGTATTCTCCAGTTTAAGAGTATAAATTGGAGGTAAAGAGTATATATATATACTGTTGAATGTTGAAGGAATATAACTATGCACGCTGAATTGTAGAGTTAGATATTTCTTTACCTCAAGAACTTCAACTACTCTTTGATGATAGAACTCCCCAGAATGTCTCCAATTATACTGTGTGTGTGAGTTGCTAGAAAGGTCATTAAGTTATGAGAACTAACTCTATTTATAGGGGAAAGTGAGTCTTAGTGGAAGTATTCTAGCCATTAGATAAATGTGTGATATTACCTAGCATGTTTCAACCTTTGATTATGTTTCTTTAGATTGTACCAATTTGTATATTAATTCCTCTTGCTTGTGCAGGTGGGTGAAAGATTTTTGGCAGCTTTGCCTTTCTTTCATTTCAAAATCTTATGGATTTAATTGGACAGGTTATGCAGAATCTTAGCTTGTGAGGGAGGGTGGCAGTGCAGTTCCTGCCTTTCCTTCCCTAGGCAGCCGTCCAAATCTTTTAACTAGGGATTTTGAGTTCATTGATGTTACTTCTTTTGACTTTTACTAGTTTTCTTTGTGGTACAACATCTACTCTAATTCTTTTATAGATTATTAGCCAATCTCTTGCATTTGTAGATAAGACTTTTGCAGCTTTATAATTTCTTTGTAATCTATCTTTGCAGCTTTACCCCTCTTAGTTTGACCTTTGTATTCTTTCTTGTATTAAAGCTGTGATTATAGAAGATTTTACTCTAATCTTCTATAACCTTACTGCAACTTTTCATTTATGAGTTTTGTCTTTTTGTACTTTACTTTATATCCTTTGGAACTATAGGTTAATGACATGTAATGTCTTGGTAGGAGGTTGCAACCCCTTTTTCTTTCTTTCTATACTTTTTACCACTTGTTTCCAGCTTTACATAATACCTTGTAACCTTCAACTTGTACTAATTGTTTATTTATTCCCTTGTAAGACAACTCTCTAATTGTAATACATCTAGGTATATAAATATGTATATTAATGCAGCTACACGTTTGCATACACATGTGTCCACTTACACTTATTTTGTCTTTATTTATTGCTTAGAGATTAACATTGTCCTTGTAATGCCCCGCACTTTTTTCTATTAGAATTGTCTGGTATTAGATC
>JAPKLX010000914.1:0-21424 GCA_026898415.1 Leonotis leonurus | reverse complement strand
ACGGTTTTCCCGACTTCGCTATAGATAGTGAAGGGCGGGCGTGACAGTCCTTATGTAATCTTATCTAGGATAATGTAAAAGATAGTGCTTCAACACCATTTATTATAAACAATCCCCTACTCTTATTGAGTTTTATAAAATCTTTATATATAAGTATGTGGTTTTATTTGATTACCCACTTATTAAATCATCAAGCATAATCCTAATTATATATAAAGAAAAAAAATAACATTACTTTATACTTATTTTCTCATCATAGTGTCCTAATAACAAAATAATATCCATATGCCCTTGAGTTAATTAAAAGATAAGTTCTCCTAATATTAATTTCTTAAGGCCTTAGTATCATCTTAAGCTCTCATTTATGATGAGATTTAAATTGACACAATTAATTTAGACCACATTGAAGTTAACATTATCACTTGATAATGATAATAGATAATTGATTCACAAGCGAAATTTTCTCACTCCAGAAATATCTAATACGGAAGGGTTCTAAAAATGCGGGGCATTACAATTACTCTGCTCAAAATTCTTCAAGCTTCCAACGTTCAAAAACACTACAACCAGCCCAAAATTCTCTCGAGTGTTTACAGTTGCTTGAAGTTTGTGTTTCTGGAAAACTATTTTTCAAAACCAAAGTTAGGATTTAGTTTAGATGCAAGTAAAGTCATTTCTTAGATTGTAGTTATCAATCTTCGAAAGAAGAAGCGTAATCATAAGATAATATCTAGATTTGATATTCTCTTGTGGCTCGCACTCAACGAGTAAAAAGAAAAGAGAACTTAGTGGATTTTCAATCTAGTTCTTGATCGAACCGCGGACGTAGGGACAGTTTATCCCAAACCACGTTAACTACTTGTGTTCTTTAATTTTCTTATTTACTTTTGTTCATCATCTTCTTCATATCATATCATAAATTTGCTTGCTAAAGTTCTTGAGTACGAAAATTGTTTTCAAATTAAAAGAGCATTAACCACCAAATTTCGCACAATACTCAGTTTGAGTTTAACTCGTTGAGTTATTCTTAATCTCGGTGATTCACGTATTAAGATGTTATTTGAGTGAGTTTTGTTCTTCCTAACAAGAAGAACTTGACTTGTTACTCAAGCTATCTTAAAATATTAAGTGTGCTTAAGCCTTATTCATTAAACAAAAACTACAAAACCCTAAAAGTTTGAATTGGTGTATTCCCCCCCCCCCCCCCCATACACCAATCTTGCTCTTTCGGGACCAACACCATACTAGCGAATTATGTGATAGTTGGTTGAAGTTGAGGATTGTATCATACTACTAGATTTGTTGAGCAATTCGTTGTTGCTAATAATTGTATGTCTTGAGCTTTAACTGCTATTACTATGAATGAATGTTTAATGAAAAACATTATTGGTTATTCTGATTTGTGTTTATGCATTTGAGCGCAACTAATCTTGTTGGCTTTATGTTAGTTTTGATTTAAGTGAATGGATAGTAGAGAAAATTATTATCTATAAGATCAAGACCTTGAAGATGAAGAAGAGGACCAATTTCAGGAGCAAGAAGAGGACCTGTTACGAGTGGTCAGTAACGAGGAAAAAAACGAAGGAAAAGAGATCTAAAATCTGATGATTGGGAAGAATTTACTGTTTTGGAAAAGGGTGAAGGGGATCCTCCGGTAAATAAAAGGATATGGTTATGAAACCGTTTGTGGGACTCGTATTGCTACCGATCCAGAAATTAACGGCACCTCAGGTTTGCGAAAGCATGTTATCTCATGCAAGGCCAAGTATGAGAAAAAAGATGGTCAAACAAAGTTAATTTTCAAAGCTGGTGTTAGTGAAGGTACTGGTACAATATCAACTTGGAAATTTTCACAAAATGAAGCTCGACTTGCATTAGCCGAGATGATTATCCTAGATGAGCTTCCTTTCAAATTTGTGGAGAAAGAAGGCTTTAGAAAGTTTATTGCTCGTGTTTGTCCCGATTTTAACATTCCGAGTAGAAACACAATAAGAGAAGACTGTGTGAAGTTCTTTGTCGAGCATAAAAAGAACTTGAAGTCTTTTTTCAAGAAGGATGGCATGGGAAGAGTGTCCATCACCACTGATTGTTGTACTGCTATTAATAACACAAATTTTATTTGTGTTACATCTCATTTTATTGGGGTGGATTGGAGGATCCATAAAAGAATCATTGGATTTCGCAAGATACTTGTACACAGAGGGGAAGACATTGGCACGTCGATTGTGGAGGTATTAAAGGAATCGGATTTTAAGAGCCTACTACGTTGCACTGTGGATAATGCAAGTGCGAATGACTGGACAGTAAGACATGTTGGTAAGTTCCTTGAATTTTGGAACACCAGTGTGTTGGGCAGGAAGTACTTCCATTTGCGATGTGTGGCCCACATCATTAATTTGGTGGTGTCGGATGGCCTTGACGAAATTGGATTAGCTGTGAGGAGAATTAGAGCAGCTGTGAATTGGATTAAGAGCTCACCGATGAGATCACATGCTTTTTATAAATTTGCTGGAAATTTTGGAAAAGATAAGAAAGGTCTGTGCTTATATGTGCCTACAAGGTGGAATTCCACTTACTTGATACTAGAGTTAGCTAAGCCGTATGCTAAGGTAATGACGTGCTATGCAAGAGCAAATGATCTTTTTTTGGAATGATATGAATTCAAAGAAGTACAAGGATAGAATCATTGGAGCACCTATAGAGGAAGATTGGGCGAATGTGAGGAAGATGATTGAGTACTTGAAGATATGTTATGACTTCACACTCTTATTTCTGGGCACCTCTTATGTACCAACTCATTTGATCTTCAAAGAAATGAGTGGCATATTTGAGGCGATTGCTGATTTGGAGATGTATTGGTTGAAGAACGAGGATTTGAATCCAAAGATGAACAAATTAATTTAAATTGCGGTAGTACTTGATCCATGACAGAAGTTGGACCATATGGAGACGTGTTTGACTCAAGTGTATGGATAAGTTCGGGGGACCACCTTATTGGCACATGTGAAACATCTCATGCATCAGTTGTTTGATTATTACAAGATGCAGATGCATATTTCTACTCCAGTAGAAACTGAATCTCTTTCTCAATCTCAGCCTTCTCCATCAGCCAATACATCGCTGCTACAGCGTGGTCGAACTAGACCTCGAGGAGGTACTAGTCGTATCATTCCTAAAATAACTCAATCTAGTACTGGTGATTTTTCCGAGATGACCATCTATTTTTCTGAGCCTCAACATACCAAGAGTGGAAATGAAGGTGATGACGTGGATATGAATACATTTGATATACTGCAGTGGTGGTCGAAGGAAGTTGTGAGATATAGGGTTCTTTCTGAGATGACAAGATATATTTTGGCTATTTCGATATCCACCGTTGCTTCTGAGTCTAAGATGCTCGACCAATTTAGAAGCTCTTTAAATCCTGTGATGGTTGAAGCTCTTATTTGCTCTTCAGATTGGTTGAGATCAAGTTCAACATTTATGTTTGATAAAGAAGATGCACTAGAAGAAGAATAACGAAAAGGATTTCAAACGGGTATGTAGTATTGTATATTTCTAGTTTATATTTACTTAGTTTCATATTAAATGTATTTTTTTAAATTTCTTTATATCATTTGGTTTGTGAATTTCTTTAATGTTCACAGTGATGATCGCTCTTGATTTTGGTGGAGAGACATTAGAAGAGCAAGTGACGTTGGCGGCAGTGGCACCAACACGTCCGTAATTAGTTTGGTGGGATCGGCAATTGATCTTGATACCGGTCGCAAGTGCGATGCTTCTTAATTATTGTTTTATGTTTTATTTTGGATATTATCGACTTATCGTATTATATTTTGAACTTGTTTAAATATTTAAAGATTGTGATTTGTGCATTGTTTGTTTGTGTGTGAACTGTGAAGGGATTTGATTCCGTTTTGAGTGAAGGCTTGAAGCTAGGAGATATATGTTGTTTAAGTATTTGTTATTAAGTGTGTTATTTATAATGTTGCATATTTTTTGATTGTTGTTGTGTGGTGTTTCTGTGCAATTGAGAATGAGGTGGTCTATAAATTTGAGACTTGGCCATGGCAGCATAGCATCATCATCAATTGGTGCCATTTTTACAGGTTGTCTATAAATATGGGACTAATGCTTTATATTTTTTAAAAAAATGTTATGCTATGTCATGCTATATGTGCATTGTGTTTGAAATTGTAATAAATAGTATTAGTTTTAATAATTAAATGTTAATAAATTACTAATTAATGTATGAACAGTGTCTTAAAATAATAATTGTAACAACTCATATTCTTTTTTCAAACCATAATAACAACCCACATGATATATGGTATTTCCGTATAAATAATAAAATTATATGTAATGTGTCTGTGATGTATTGGTTAGTTACATGTAATAAAAATATGATGTTAGATATATTTATAATTATTGATTTTTTTTTAATGTTGACAAATTTAAATTACAAAAATATAATACATAAAAATATAATTTTATAATGTATTGGTTAAACATGAACATTAAATTTGTTTTAGAATTAAATAAATAAATAAATGAAAAACCGGTACTTTAACCAGTAAACTGGTTAGCCGGTAACCGGCTAACCAATTAAATTTCAAGTACTGGTACCGGTTCCTGAAATTAGCATTTTTCCAGTTCCGGTCCGGTTAATCGGTACCGTACCGATTGACACCCCTAACCACTATTGTTGACTTGCTTTCAAAGATAATAAAAAATAATCATTTAAAAGTTGTGGACCATACCACTTTTTTAATCTTTTAAACCATTCATTAATTTATGTGCCCAAAAGAAACAAGCCAATAATAGGAGACGGATGGAGTATATTTTTCATCACGTGCAAAAAAGCAAAGTCAAACGTCTTCAAAGAATCTATATAAGACCAACAACTTCAACCTTTTGTTCACGAGAAGAACCGTCTTTGATTACATAGTCTGGCACATTAATAGTTGTAGAACTTGCAATCAAGCTCATCAATGTGCCATAATTGGAGCGTCAATGAGTATCATTTATTTTTTAAGCCCTAGATCTTGATTTAAACAATGACTACTCAAAAAAAAAATTATTGGGAGCCCCATTTCAAGATCTCTAAAACCAAGTTATCAATATCATCTCTTAAGGAACAATTTGACTATAAAATGAGCAAAGTGTTAATTATACAATCTGTATTATCCTTATAAAGCTATCCTGGACATATTGATTACCATATTGACAAGTTTTGTTTCATTGTTCATCGGCAGTTAGTTCGAGTTAGGAACATATCGTTTTCATAACGATATGTCCCTAAATCAACCAGCTCGCTGTCCTCTGTACTTGTCATAGGTTTTAGATATCATTTCATTCTAGAATAGATTTTTACCAGATCACAATTGTAAAAAGATGTTTGAAGTTTCAAACTTACTTATAGGATCGATCTGTGTTTTTCTAGAATAGGTTGAACAACTGCAAATGTACAAGAATGATGGTTAGAAAAACCACATGTCTTATAGAACTAGTTGTTCTTGTGCATAAGATCTATGAAGATTTGAACCATCTCGTGTAAACGATCAACAGAACAGACAGATCGTTAATGACAAACTCGCAACTCGCTGACAAGATAGCAAATCGTTTTTGTAACGATCTGTCCCATATCAAGTATGCTGTATACATCAAGATGGACTCAAGTATGAAGAAAAATAATTAAAGTATTAATTTGGTATCAAACAAATTAATACTTGATGGAAAGCTCGATGAACAGATCGTAGGAAACGATCTGTTAAGAGAAGTCAAGCTCGTTGTCTCTCACGATAACTACGATGGACTGCCGACATACATAAATTTGTCATAAGTCAAGCACTCAGTGTGCTATCACATCAAAGAAGATATTTTAAGGAATGAAGTACAAGGATATAATATTTATTGTACAATGAATCATCTTTGGAATGGCAAACACTGGGAAATCACGTGATAGGTGGTTACAATAGGCAATGCAGGTGGCGCGTGCTTCTACAAAACGTGTCATGCATTTAATGCAAAGTAGGACTCTTCATCTTATCCCACGGCTAGTTGCAGCCTTGGCGTCTATAAATACCACCATCAATTCCAGAAATGAGCACGAGATTTCAAGCTATCAAATTTGTCATTACTCTCCTCAAATTTCTTCAAGCTCTCATCGCTCAAAAACACTCCAACATCCAAGAATTCTCTTGAGTGTTTACTTTGCTTGAAGTTTATATTTTTTGGAAAAATCATTTATAAAACTAAAGTTAGGATCTAGTTTTGATCCAAGAAAGTGTACTCCTTAAATTGTAGTTTTCGATCTTTGGAAGAAGAAGTGTAATCGAAAATATCTAGTTTTAATATTTCTTGTGGCTTGTACTCAACGATTAAAAAGAAAGGAGAAACTTAGTGGAATTTTGATCTAGATCTTGATCGAGCCGTGGACGTAGGGAAAGTTTATCCTGAACCACGTTAACTATTTGCGTTCTTTATTTTCTTGTTTATTTTGTTTATCATTTTCTTTATAATCATTCTTAAATTGGTTTGCTTAATATCTCGAGTAAAGAAAACGGTTTTCATTTTAACAAGAGCATTAAAACCACCAAATTCCGCACACAACTTAGTTTGAGTTTAACTTTCAAAGTTATTCTTAATCTTTTTTAATCACATCATAAGGCCTTATTTGAAATAGTCTAAATTCTTTCTAACAAGAAGAACTTGACTTGCTACTCAAGTTATCTTACGTATAAAGTGTGTTTAAGCCTTATTTACTAATCTGAAAACGAGAAAACCCTAAAAGTTAGAATTGGTCTACCCCCCCCCCCCCCCCCTTTCCCTACACTAATATTGCTCTTTTGGGACCAACAAAAATCCAAGTGTTTTCCTAACTTCGGCCATTTGTTTCTCTTTAAACATGTCTTGTCTTTTACATGAACCTCCAAAATTTTCTAACTATGATAGCTATCAAGTTAAACAAAGAAGTAAATTGCAAATGATCTTTTGCTACTACAACAATAGTAAGTTGAAGTTGATGTGTGAAACAATGAACATAAAAGATAATTAATTATCTTGTAAAATAAACTTTTAAACCCTTGAACTCACCATGCATATTACTTGGAACATCGAATCATTACCATCTAATTCTCAACACACTCAACCTAAAGTACAAAAAAGTGATTCTATAGTTTTATTAAGTGACGTAGTTGAAGCGTTACTAACATGAATAATTCAAATAAAACGTTCAATAACAAAGTCTTTCAAATTCACATAACATAAAACATAGATAGTTTCAAGAACAACAACATGCACAATATCTTTTTGAATGTCTGGAGAAGTTAATTAATTGTTCTCTAGAGTACTTTGGAACACAACACTTTATTTTGGAACACAACATAGATAGGGTTTGGACTGATTTAAGTTTGAAAAATAGAGGTATGAAAAAATGGGGTCTAAAAACTCCGCCCAAAAATATTCTTGGACCCGTTAGACTTTGAGCTAAAAAGTTCAGAATTTCGGGTTATAAAGTTCATCCAATAATATAATATAAGACACTAATTGTATTTTTTAAGATTATTATTTAATTTAAATCATGAGTGTATTGTTTATATTTTATATGATTTTGATTAAATCATAAACGAATGACTTTTAAAGTTTTAACTAGTACGAGCTCCCGTGCAATGCACGGAGAATTGTGTATTGTGAATGAATCGATATGTATTCAAAAATATAAAATATATTTTTAGTTAAGAAAGATACTCGTGAAATAAAATATATGTAAAGTTTAAATTATTAAATGTTTTGTATGATAATGTAAAAAAATAAGAAATGAATAATAAGAACACACTTTAGATTATTGAAGAGAGTATTACTTGTATGCTCACTATAATAATCATCTTCTAATGAACTAATGAAGTTAGTATTACTTAGTTTGAATAATAATTAATTGATTTAGTTTGATAGCCCTACCCTAGTGTATGCACTCAAGTAGAGTAGACGGCACGCGTCACCAAGCGACTAGTAAAGTGAAGAGTCAGCGGGTCTTTACATCCAAAAGTGCTTTTTCTTTCCAGGAGTCGGAGTTTCAGACTCGGCAAAGGCTAACCAATAAAGACTTTTCTGAGTTCCTGGGTAAAGCGAATAGACTCTCTTTTTGTCTCTGAAAGTTTGATTTTCTCTATCAATTGGACTTTCCGCCTCTGCGGCTAACTTCACTCAAGGAGTGTACTTAATGGATTCTTCCTAAAATATCTTCTTCTCATCAATGCGAAAATTCAGGGTTTATGCCCCCACTTCTGGCAACTACTCTCGATCTAAGCCCCAGTACCAGTACTCATTCAACTTTCAAACTTCTAACCACTCTTAAAGCGGCTCTAGCTCAGTATCCAAATTAAAATATATAATCATAATAAAATAATATGATTTTATATTTTAATGGTCGATACATGTCTAAAGTATTTTTTAATGTAAAATAATATGGTACTATACAAAGTTGTCCAAGCACATCGTGCTTCAGGTCATTTTGTATTGGTCGAGTTAGCCTAAAAATCAATCAGGTCTCATATTCACGGTCTATACTCGTCCACGTAGTTTAGTCTTTTTTGAAAACTCTATACATCAATTTTAAAAAATGAGTCGAATGTGTTGTTTGGGATATAAAAGTATTATATTATTTATTAATTAAATATGTGAGTTGAAAGTAAAATATAAAATAAATTTTTAGTTGAAGAAGATACTTACCAAATTGAATATATGTAAAGTTTGAATATTAAATGGGTTTATATGATAATATTAAAAAAAATCTTAGTTGGCCTTTCAAACGGATGATAAAAACACGCTTTAGATATGTGAATCGAGTATTAATTAGTTAGTTAGTTTTAATAATAATTAGTTGATTGTATAAATTAAGTTGTATTAAAGTATATAACCATAATAAAATAATATAATTATATATTTTAATGGTTCGTACATGTCTAAAGAGATTTTTCTAACGTAAAATAATAGGATTGTACCAAGTTGTCCAAATACATCTTGCTTGATTTTATTTTGTATCGGGTCGAGCTAATCTAAAAATCAATCAAACCTCGTATTCACAGTCGATACTCACTCATTTTCAGGCTAATCAAGTCTTTTTTCCCGACTCTATACATAGATCTTAAAGAATTAGTTGAACGTGTTGTTAGTGAAATCAAAGTCTTATATTATTTACTAAATAAATATGTGTGTTGTTGGTAAAATAAAAATTACTGATAGATTAATAAATTAGTTAAATATGGTGAAAATTAATGAATTATTAATAAATAAATTAAATATGATGAAAGTTGAATAATTTTCATATTATTTATAATTAAATATGTATTTTGAATGATAAAATAATTAACTGTATGTCCAACAAAGACAATTTAAGTAAACAATAATTTATATCAATGATACTATTTAAAAGGATATGTTATATATTTTCCAAAACTAAAAAATGAATGTGTGTATGTTTTTATGTCACGCCCGCCCTCCGCTAAGGTAGCCAAAGACGGGAAAATCGTGACTAGGGAAAGGAACATAAAAATAGAGGAAAAGAATGAGACTTGCACGAAAAGAAATATCTGAATACTTAATCTAAGTGTCTGCAGCGGAATTTGGATCAATTTCTAAGTTTACATGTATGAAGACATGCAAACCCCCAAGAGTTACTACTAGATGAGTTCGACAAAATCTTCGCTTAGCACTTCCCCTTTTTCATCACAGCTCAACCTGCACATTTAGAAATACATGCAGGGCTGAGTACAAAAGTACTCAGTAGACACATGCCCAAAATCACATTCATACATATATAATTGTCAAGTCATTCTAAGTGATACATAGGGATTTTTGTCACTAAAGCACCTATGTTCACAAAAGCATTTCTTTTCTTGAAAATTATGAGTTCGACTGATCAGTCTAAGTTCTTTAGTAATCAAGCATATATGTAATTTTTGTGTGCCGGGAAGGTGGCCACCTTCCACGGACACCTTGACCGGCCAACCCGCTAGATGACTCACGAACCTTGTGTACACTAGTTCGAGTGGGGATGCTTACCCACTGGAACCCGAATTCGATTTCATAATCATAGCAGATATGTATCATACAAAACATAAAACATTTATGGCAAGACAATACTTGAAATATCAATTTCAATTCAAAAGCTATTTGAAAAGAAATAACATAAATGCGGATAAACACGCATATTTTCTTTTAGTATAAGAAAGCCTACTTGGATCGTCTTGACTGACGACTGCTTCCTTCTCGAACTGCGGTCCTGACCTTTCATCGTACCCTTTTAAATAAACCTCAAGTGAGATAACATTTTCGAGTGCATCTAATTATATTCTCTAAGTGTAAGGAATTATTATCCTTCGTTATTTGAGAATTATTCTCGGGTCTTTTAACTCGGCTATCTTTCGAGTTTCGGATTTAGATTCTAGAAGGGTCGTTCGATGATTTCTAATCAAACCATGTTTTGACTTTGATTAAACACATAACTTCATGTTTGATCATTTCTCGCCACTCATGCTCGTCTAATATCAAAACATCTTTGAATATCATGAAACTTTAATACACTATAACGTAATGAACCTCTTTAGCTTAGTTGATTAAATAAGACTATCATCGGTCCCTTGTGGACCCGACCCCTTATGGGCCTACCCCTTGTGGGTAAATCAACCTCTTTTCGACCCCTTGGGGGCCACATTAATAGCTCATACAAATGAAACAAAACGCAACAATGATTATAACCATGTAATCACTAAACTTATTTTTAATTTTTTTTTGCACACTTGACGGAAAAAAAAATCCGATCAATTCACAACATGCTCAACACATGTTCAAGCTAAATGAGCAGTTGATTTTGAAAAATCATAATAAATTGGAAATAATTCCAATTGTATTGAATAAAACTTTAAAGTGACCATAACATCGTAAAGTTTTATAATCCGAAGAAAAAACACATAAAGTCATTTTACTCTATTTTTCACGAATTTTCAAAGTTAGATAAATTTCCAGATTTTCGCTGGAATTGGCAGTTTGCGCAACCGTTTTGAAAAATTCATAACAAATCGAAAACACATCGAAACGGGGTGATTCAAGTTGGAGATTACTCCTAACTCGATCTAGTATTTTATTATGTTAAAAATTCTACACATTCTGTACTTAAAACGACGAGACAAAACCCGAGCAGAAACTGTCGCCCCTTTCTCTTTTTTTTTAAACATGCACGATTAATTTCCGTAAATTCATATAATACTCGTATATAACCTACATACATGCTCGTCAATTCGATTCATCCGAGAAAAATCGAAAACATATAAAACGACGAGCTCAAGTTAACTTCTCAAAACCTAACATGCTTAGATTGCCTTGAAACTTAATATACAAGCTTATCTAACTTACATGAGCAACATTAATTCTCGACATTTTTCGATTCGGGCTCGACTCGATAAAAATCGAAAAGGGCAGCTCCTATTTCACTTTTTCATCAAGCTCAAAACATGAAAATAAAACCGTAGAAACGTAGGTAAGATCGAGGGCTACCTTTCTATCGGATTAGATTTCGAAGAAATCGGAAAAACGAGACGAACGGCACGAGAATCGGAGCAAAACTCCTCCTCCTTTTCTCTTCTTTGTTCACGCCAATAATGAAGAATGGGGGCTGACTTTGTGGTCTTTTATAGGCCACAAGTTGCCCACCCAAAATATCTAAAGTATCCGGGGTAAAATCGTCTTTTCGCCTTTTAGATATTTTCGATCCGATTCTTTGTTATTTATCTATCTCGGTTGAAAAGGAAATCAACACACTCGTCTTTCTTACTCATTAAAACATCTTCATCTCTCGTGAACTAAAGTCGGGGTTTGGCCCGATCGAGTTGCACGTAAACCGAGAAAATGCTTGTTCCTCGATTTCTTGATAAATATTAATTAAAAACTCCGTTTCTTCTGAAATTCATTTTATTAAACATCTCGAGAATTTTCTCATTACTTGTGCTATCAAAATCGATAAATAGGAGTTTTCTCGAGTTCTTGGTTTTACTATTCACCGACGGCGAAAAATAAAATTTTTGCGTCTGGTCCGTATCGCGATAAAAGTGTATGTAAATTATCGCGTTTTGTCCATATCTCGGCTCGGACTTCAAATCCGGGCATTGGAATGAATCCCGTATTTGCTCTTGCTACCAGTTATAAAAGTATAAGCCGGTTCTCAAAAGAGCGGAGATTTGGTCTCCGTTTTCGCTGAAACTTGGCAGCAAGCTTCAAAATAAAGTTTCTAATCCAAAAATTTATTCTTGGGATTTTTAAACACCTATAAGCCAGGTATAAAATACTCGGGTGTTACATTCTATCCCCCTTAACATAAATTTCGTCCCGAAATTTGCTAATCTCAAGGTGTAACATTTCTGAAAACTACTCATTCAATAACTCTTGAAACTTCCGATCCAGAAATAGATACGGATTTTTCTACATAAATCATATCGACACCCAGGGCGAAATCATTCTCCTCTTATCTCTCTTGCACTTCTTTAACATTCATCTCGACTTATATAAATCGCTTTATTCCTTTCTTGGACCGCTTCTATTCCTTGCATTCTTTTATCACATTTATGCTCCGGAACGAATCCCGTCAAGAAACTTTCTCACACTTGTACTTCGGAACGAATCCCGTCGAGTAGCTTAACATACTTGTACTCCGGAACGAATCCCGTCGAGTAACTTTACACATTTGTACTCCGGAACGAATCCCGTCGAGCACCTTAACATACTTGTACTCCGGAACGAATCCCGTCAAGCAACTTTACACATTTGTCCGGAACGAATCCCGTCGAGCACCTTAACATACTTGTACTCCGAAACGAATCCCGTCGAGCAACTTTACACATTTGTACTCCGGAACGAATCCCGTCGAGCAACTTTACACATTTGTACTCCGGAACGAATCCCGTCGAGCACCTTAACATACTTATACTCCGGAACGAATCCCGTCGAGCAACTTTACACATTTGTACTCCGGAACGAATCCCGTCGAGCACCTTAACATACTTGTACTCCGGAATGAATCCCGTCGAGTAACTTTACACATTTGTACTCCGGAACGAATCCCGTCGAGCACCTTAACATAATTATACTCCGGAACGAATCTCGTCGAGCACCTTATCGATGAACATTATATCATAACTTAGTGTATCTCTCTAACTGCGAGAAGATATCACTCTAATCGTTTCTCTATTTCTTTCCAGAACTTTGACTCATAATTCTGCGTCAACTGGGTTGCACATTCACTGGAGGATGGCAATTTCTCTGAGGTGGCGGCATAAGCGTAACCTCACTTTCATCATAAGGAACCTCATTCTTATCTTCATTCTAAACTTTATCCCTTCTTCGAAGTGGCGTACGGTAACATGGAGACAACCCACGTTACCATATACATACTTAATGTTAGCACTTACTATATGTCCTCAACATATAAAATCTCAAAACTATAATCATGGTACTTAGATAGCCATATACCGAATACGTCTTAGTTCCAAAGGTTTAAGAAAATTTATTATGATAACTTATCAATCATGTGGGTCCATCATCTCTCATGATAACTTAAGCGAGGGTTGGACAAACTGTTTAGAGACAGACGTCAACCGATTAAATATTAAAAAGAAAGGAATGAACCCAACTGAATTTCAAAAATGCTGAGCTTTAGGGTCCGGAGACCAGAATGACAACTACTGAGATCTTCTTGATCACATGGGGTGATCAGGCCCATCACAATCACTTCTCAGTCATAAAGATACTTAGGTCCAGGGATAATATTTCAATGGTTGTCTTGACTAGAACTTCTTTTACCATAGAGTTTAGAAGGACCTCATATGACTTCTTAATTGCATTAAGATCATAGAGTTCAACTCAATGATATAATTGATTACTGAAAGGAATTTAATGACTTGCATTTTTCGTGACAATACCCATGAACTGAATTGAATAAACTGAAATTAGCTGAACAAAACTGAACTGAGCTAAGCTGAATTGAATTGAATTGAATGAGCTGAACTGAATTGAATGAGCTGAACTGAACTGAATGAACTGAGCTAAAACTGAACTAAACTAAAACTTTCTACGTTCCACTGAACTGAAAATGAAACTGAAACTGAAATTGAACTCCCTTATTCTCTACATTCTACTGGAACTGAATCTCGCTTATTAAACTGAAACCGAAACTTGCTACTCGTGAACTGAACTCACGCATCGTTCGGGTTATAACTCTCTAAGAAATCTAGCGATAAATCAATAGCCGAATCGAATCTTCGTTGAGGTATACTACCGAATAAGGTGACCATAATTGTGTCACTAATCATATAATGTCATTCGTTGAGATCATCTTGGTGTCACTGCTCCTTCGAGTCCTTCCTTCTTTGACCATATCTTTTAAGCTCTCTTTGAATATGCAGTCTCATTCCTGCATATCCTCGGAGTCCCTCTCATTCTAATGTGTTCCGGTTCATTCATCTTACTGAACATATATGTTCATCAGGATAATAGATAACCCCTACTAATCCATCGTTCTATATTCTTTTACACTTGTGATAATGCATCTTAGAGTATATTTGACTAATCTCTCTTTTGGAAACTACTACCTTAGAAAAGTTCGAAAGCTTTCTAAGTTCTCATTCTTTCTCGTCATTCACTATTCTTCCTTGGAAATAATCATAGATCTAAGTTAAGTCTATGTTCTTTGAGGAATCATATTCATCTCGATTTTCTTTATCATACTCTACTTGAAATTTATTTTCAGTGCTTTTCTTTAACTCTTATCATCATTCATAAATGTCATAACTTACATTTTAAAAAAATATTCCTTCTTTCATAATCCTCATTCCTCATTGAACCAGAGTTTCAAAGCTCATTTATACTCATTCATACTCATTCATACTTTTCATTTCTCATTGAAACACAGTTTCAAAGCTTACTCATGAACTGAACTCATTGAAACAAAGTTTCAAAATTTACTCATATTGTCCTCTTCTTTTCTCATTGAAACCAAGTTTCAAACTCAATTATATTATCCTCTTCTTTTCTCTTCTTTTATTTGAGCAGCTAAAATCCTACTTCTCAAGTCAGGTTTCAAAATCATCTCTCCTTGATGAATAACGTGCTTTGGCTCAAACACGTATTTTCTAAGTTATGACATATGGAAAACGTTGTGAACTTTTCCAAAACTAAGTGGTAAGACTAATCTATATGCCATTGGACATATTCTTTTCAAGAATTTCGTACGATCCAATAAAACGAGGTCTAAATTTTCCTTTAACATCACATATGATTAATCCTTTAGAAGGAGAAACCTTTAAGAAAACCTTATCTCATATTTCAAATTGTAGCTCGGTTCTACGAGTGTTAGCATAAAACTTATGTCTAATATGAGCTTATTTGATTTTTTTCTCTAATTTGTCTAACAATCTCAGTCATCTCGCTGACTGAGTCTGGGCCTACTATCATTCTTTCATCAACCTCGTCTGAATAGAGTAGTGATCTACATTTCTTTCCATATAGTGCTTCATATGGAGCCATCTCTATTGTCGCCTGATAGCTATTGTTGTAGGCAAACTTGATTAATGGTAGTATCGCTTCCCAACTTACACCTCTGTCGAGAACCACTGTTCTCAACATGTCTTATAGAGTCTGAATGTTCTCTCTGATTGTCCATCAGTTTGAGGTTGGAATGCAGTACTAAAGGTCAACCTTGTGCCTAATTCTTTCTGGATACTCATCCAGAATCTGGATGTAAACTTTGAGTATCGATCTGAGGTGATTGACACTGGTACGCCATGTAATCGTATGATCTCACGAACATACAAATGAGCTATCTTGTCTGACCCATAAGTTATCATTATAGGTACAAAGTGAGCACATTTTGTCAGACGATCTACGATTACCCCAAATGGCAGTGTTTCCTTGTTTAAATCTGGGTAATCCGGTAGCAAAAATCCATAACAATATGCTCTTATTTCCATTCTGGAATTTCTAATGGTTGCAATTTGCCATAAAATCATTGATGCAGTTGCCTTCACTTGCTGGCAAGTTAAACATCTCTCTAAGAATAATGCTATATCCATCTTAATACCGTCCCATTATTTTATTTTTTTTTCAAATCCTGGTACATCTTCGTACATCCTGGGTGGGCGGTATATGGTGTATCATGTGCTTCGCTCATGATCTATTCTTTAAGTTCTACACTATGTGGGACACATAGTCTTCCCTCAAGGTGATGACATTATCAACTTCTTCGTGATATCCTGTAGCATCATCCTTTCTCACTTTCAAATGTATCTTCTTAAAATTTTCATCACTCCTTTGAGTATCTAAAATTCTATTTCTCAAGTAAGGCTCTACTATCAAAGTGAATAATTTCTTCCACTGTCTTGGGTGGTGGTAAAATTTTCAAGTTCATTTTCTCAAACTCTTTTATGAGTTTATTCTCTTGGGTTAGAAGTAATGCAAGCTTTGAGGAAATTTTACGACTTACGGCATCAGCTACTACGTTAGCTTTTCCTGGGTGATAATTTATACCACATTCGTAATCATTCACTAATTCGAGCCACCTTCTCTATCTCATATTAAGTTCTTTCTGCTCGAAAAAGTACTTGAGACTCTTGTGATCTGTGAAAATTTCACACCGAACTCCATAGAGGTGGTGTCTCCAAATTTTCAGAGCATGCACAACAGCAGCTAACTCCAGATCGTAAGTTGGGTAATTCAGTTCATGTGGTCTTAGTTGTCGTGATGCATATGCTATGACTTTTCCTTCTTGCATCAATACACATCCTAATCCGTTCTTGGATGCATCCATATGGACTACATACCCTTTGTTGGGTTCTGGGATTGCCAGTATCGGGGCGGTAGTAAACTTTTCTCTCAAAAGCTGAAAACTGGCTTCACATTCTAGAGACCACTTAAACTTGATTCCTTTACGTAGTTGTTGTGTCATTGGTCCACTATCTTGGAGAACCCTTCGATGAATCTCCGATAGTATCTAGTTAATCCTAAGAATCTTCTGATTTCATTTGGAGTCGTTGGTGACTTCCATTCTCGTACAACTTCTATCTTGATGGGATCTACCTTGATTCCTTCAGACGACACAATGTGTCCAAGAAACATTACTTCCCTAAGCCAAAATTCACACTTGCTGAATTTAACATAGAACTTCTCGTTTCTGAGGGTTTCTAAGGAAATTCTTAGATGTTTATCATGTTCTTCTTCATTCTTCGAGTAGATAAGAACATCATCTATAAAGACCAAGACAACTTATCGAGGTAAGGGTGGAACACACGGTTCATCAGGTCCATGAACACTTCGGTGCATTGGTTAATCCGAAAGGCATCACTATAAACTCATAGTGACCATACCGGGTTGGAAAGGCAGTCATAGGAACATCTTCTGGTCGAATTTTCAATTAGTGGTATCCTGATCTCAAATCTATCTTTGAGAAGACACATGCTCCCTTAAGTTGATCAAACAAGTCGTCAATCCTTGGTAAAGGATATCGGTTCTTGAGTGTCAGCTTTTTCAAACCTTTGTAGTTTATGCACGTTCTTAGAGTTCCATCCTTTTCTTTTTCATGAAAAGCACATGTGACACCTAAGGTGATACACTAGGACTGATAAAACCTAGGTCCAAAAGTTCTTGAAGTTGCATCTTGAGTTCTTCTAACTCTTTAGGGATCATCGTAAATGATGGTTTGAACATTGGTATTGATCATGGTTCTGGGTTGATTATAAATTCTAATTGTCCATTGGATGGTAATCTTAGCAGTACTTCTGAAAATACATCTGGGTATTCTCGTACAATGGAGACATCTTAAATCTTCATTTCTTCCTTTACTTCTCCACTTGTGTAACTTAAGTAGGTTCAAACTTTTCCTTACTAACTTTGTGGCTTGCAGTGCTGAAATAACTGCCTTCTTCTTGTTTATGGTAATCTCATGAAAACTCGTGGGTTATTTTTCTTAGATGTGGGAATGAGATTTGTCTTTTCTTGTAAAGGATTAGGGCATAGCCTTCGGCTAGCCAATCCTTGCCTAAGATTTTGTCCACGTCGTTCATCGAGATTAGACTAAGATTGTTCGCAAAAACCTTAAGTGATCCTAAATCCAAGCTTAGGTTAGAGCAAGAATGTGTGAGAGTAGTAGTTCCTCCCAACGGTGAAGAAACTCTTAAGGTTGTCTCTACTGGTTCTAGTTCCAGTCTTATGTTCTCTACACATGTTTGAGCAATGAAAGGATGAGATGTTCCAGTATCATGTAAATGATTGCTGGTGTGCCAAGGAGGGTGCCCATACCTGTCAGGTTTCCCTAATTTTCTTCAGACTATTTCTATTTCATTGCATAAGCTTGGTCTATCATGGTTGTTTCTAATGTTTGCGTCGTTGGTACTAAGGTGGTAGTGGTGGGGGTGGTGGTAACTGCTGAGGTTGCTGATATTTTTGGGGTTGAGCCTGAATTGCTCGGACATGCTGGTCTGTCGCTGTCTGATTAGACCTTGCGCCTATTTCTTACTGTCTAGTAGGACAATAGTTTGTGAAGTGCCTCTTCTGGCCACACAAAAAGTACATGTCGCTATCTGCTATACATATTCCGCCGTGTATCTTCTTGCACTTGAGACAAATAGAAAACTTTTCTAAATAGTTCCCTCTCTGAATGGTCGGGTTCTGTTTCTCGTAGTTCTGGGAACAAGTTTTCTCTTGCCATGGTTTCTTCGAAGTGGAGTTGTTATGGTTATCCTCCCATTTACGCTTTCCTCTAAAGCCTTGAGATTGTGTTTGGGCGGACATCAGTGTCGCAGGGGTTGTATGCTTTTCTCCTGACATTGCAGCTTCTTGTCAAGAGCTCAATTGAGGGATTCAGTATAAAATAATCCGTCATGGCTTGCCAATATCATCCTAATTTCGTGCCTCAGACCTGCACAAAACTTTTCCGCCATTTTCTTGCTCGTGTCTACTTGTTCTGGCGCATATCGTGTCATATCATAGAACACTCGATCGTATTTTGTCACAGTCATCCTTTCTTACTTCAGATTGTAAGATTCCATCTCCTTCTTCTTACTACAGCTCTAAGGAATATATTTGTCGTATATTCATATCTTGAACTCTTCCAAGTAAATTTTCCTAGAGTTTCATGGGTCATAGTCTTTCTGTGTGCTTCCCACCATAAATCTGTTGATCCCATCTGTTGGAACGAAACACACATCATGCATTCTTGATCCATACAACGCAGAAAGTTAATGATGCGTTCTAGAGTTCATACCCAAACTTCTACTTTAGTAAGATCTCCCATTCCGTTGAAAATAAGTGGCTTATGTCTTAAAAATAGTTCCTCAATTCTATGTTCAGGCGGTGGGAGGGTGAGGTTACTTCTCGTTTAGCTTCATGTCTTTTATCTATGTTTCTAGAACCTTGATCTTTACCTCCGCCTCTTGGGCGTCCAACTCTTCTCAGTGGCATTCTACTGAGTTTTACGTCTTATCTTATTAAGATATCTTCTTTACTATATAGATCCATATTCTTAAGTTCATAGCTCTATAGTGGAGTTATCCACTACCTTTCTATCATCTTCTTTTCCTTTGGCTTTTTCTCGATTGCTTCTCAAGCTTTTCCACCCTTCTTTGGGTTGTTCTTGTATATGAGTGTTCTCGAAACTTATGTAGTTGATTCTAAAATTTGGTACCTTTTTGTCTTATTATTTGTTGTCATCTTGACATGAATAATAATACTATTTAAAGTGTCGGAACACAGGTTGATAAATTTTGTGAGAATGATTTGGTTTAGAACCAAACTCACTTAAGAGTTTAGATCGATGACTCACAATCAACGATCATGACTTCTTGAGGTTTCTAGTAGGATATACTTAACATCATAGAACTCTGGGGAAATCTAGATTTAAGATTTGTTATTCAAAGATAATTAAATCTGTAATAACTAAGTTAATAATTTCATTCGGTTTAGATTCTACGGTAGAAACGATAACTTATCGGATCATAGCCATGATCTTGATTCGTTATAAAAGAGAAGATCTCTCTCTTTTGTTTTCTCGTAATTGGCCTTAGCCTTTGTTTTGGATATTCTCCTTTTTCTGGTTCTTTTCGTTTCTTCTTTATTCAGATTGTTCTCGTTCTCAATTTCGAGTAGCTTGTAAAAGTTCTTCTAAGTTCTCGTCTAAGTTCTCTTTTCTAAAGGGAACATACATCTTAAAGCATTCTACGTTCATAGGAAAAAGCTCTAACGTCATGACAATGATTATGACTCATCTTAAAAGAAACATTTAAACTTCAACTTTGAAAAGAATCGTTCTTACTGCTTTCACTTCAAAACATCACTTCAAAACATCTTAAAAACTTTTCTCTTAGAGCATACTTTTTGTTCTTTCAATACTCAACTTCATACTAAAGAAATACGTATATTTCTTTAAAAATCTCAAACTTCAATTAGAAAGAAATACCTTCATTTCTTTATAAATCTTGAACTTTAAATGAAAAGAAATACATTCATTTCTTTTCAAATCTCAAACTTCAGCTAATAGGAACATGCTTATTCCTCTTAAAACATAAAACTTCAACTTCTTCAAATGTTTACCTCTTTCTGGTTGAGTGTGATGTGTCGGAGTGCTAAGCTTTTGGTCGACTCACTAAATTAGTCTAGTGAAACAATACTAGACAAAACTTGAAAAAGACTCTTGGGTTCAGAGCACAAGTTGCTCTGATACCACTCTGTCACGCCCGCCCTCCGCTAAGGTAGCCAAAGTCGGGAAAACCGTGACTGGGGAAAGGAACATAAAAATAAAGGAAAAGAATGAGACTTGCACGAAGAGAAATATCTGAATACTTAATTTGAGTGTCTGCAGCGGAATTTGGATCAATTTCTAAGTTTACATGTATGAAGACATGCAAACCCCCAAGAGTTACTACTAGATGAGTTCGACAAAATCTTCGCTTAGCACTTCCCCTTTTTCATCACAGCTCAACCTGCACATTTAAAAATACATGCAGGGCTGAGTACAAAATTACTCAGTAGACACATGCCCGAAATCACATTCATACATATATAATTGTCAAGTCATTCTAAGTGATACATAGGGATTTTTGTCACTAAAGCACCTATGTTCACAAAAGCATTTCTTTTCTTGAAAATTCTGAGTTCGACTGATCAGTCTAAGTTCTTTAGTAATCATGCATATCTGTAATTTTTGTGTGCCGGGAAGGTGGCCACCTTCCACGAACACCTTGACCGGCCAACCCGCTAGATGACTCACGGTCCTTGTGTACACTAGTTCGAGTGGGGATGCTTACCCACTGGAACCCGAATTAGATTTCATAATCATAGCGGATATGTATCATACAAAACATAAAACATTTATGGCAAGACAATACTT
>JAPKLX010004190.1:0-10262 GCA_026898415.1 Leonotis leonurus | reverse complement strand
AAACATTTTATGGCAGACAATACTTAAATATAAATTTCGATTCAAAGCTTTTGAAAAGAAATACGGGTAAGCGTACACATTTATTTTTGTATAAGAAAGCATACCTGAATCGCTTCTTTCGATAGTATCTGAATTCTTTCTTGTTTAGTATTTCCTTCTTCCGTAACCTTAATCGTAATTAAGAGGAAGATACTCCTTGTGAGTATATAAAATCTATTTTATCTAAATAAAATGAAATAATATTCTATTATTTCACTAATTATTTTAATTTCTTACTCGACTAATATTCGAGTATTTAATTTTGTCTAGAGATGTTGATTTCCTAAATCAATTATATTTCTTGGGTTCTAATTTTGATTCTTACACTAAGTAAGAATTATTGAGTATTAGTAATTAATTAAATTTCTAATTGAATATTTTGATCCTTAATTTAAAATATCTATAAATTTTTATAGGTTGGATTAACCTAATTAATAATATATATCTCAAGTATGATTTATGGTTAAATCAATTATTAAGATGAACTCTACTAACAATTTAATTCTCTTAAACTAATTAATTAAAATAAAATCTTATATTTGGACATAGTCCAAATAAATTCTTGATCTACTAGAATTATTAATTAGCCCACTTGATAATTTAATTAGCCAAATTCTTACTAAATTTTAAGTTAGCCCATTTCTAATCTATTTAGGCATGTTAGGAAACAATCTCGGCCCAATACCCGGCCCAGTCAAATATTATTATTTCAACCCAACTATTATTAATTCTCGGCCCAGTCCTAATAAATTCATTGGCCCAGTTATAATGTCCAACCCGGCCCAATACCCGGCCCGTAACCCCGGTCCAGTTTCTAGACTCTTCCAATTCTCAAACCTAGACTCATTCTCCCTATTCTTCCCTAACACTTCATCGCCGTTCCACCCATTTCTCTCCCTCTCGTTTCTCTATCACTGTCTCTCTCGCCGTTCTCCTCCCCATCGACACAGCCGCCAACGCCACCTCCCTTCTTCAACTGCTTCCCTCGGTTTCTCACCCTTCCCTTCTCTTCTCTATCTATTTCTTCCCCAGCCTCTTCTCGTTCTCGGTGGAAAGCTCACCGGAGCTTCTTCGCCGATTACATTTAAGGTAGAAGTATTACCTTTCTTTATCTCTATATTTGTAATTTGTAATTTCAGTCTTGAATCTCTAATTCTCCTTTAGCCCTCACTTCCTCGACTCTTTTTTTCTCTCCAGCCCTCTTCTCCCGGCTGCTCACTTCTGGACGGAAGAATCTCGCCAGCAGCAGCTCTAGGTAAAGCTCATCTTCCTTCTCATTTTCTTAAAGTTTCTAGCTTTATTCTTAATTAGTTTATGGAAATTCTTACAATATCTTCTAATCTCTAACTCTGTACTCTCTGCTCTCCCTTGACTCTCCATCTGTCTCTGCTCTCTCTTTGTTCTCGGCTGACGGCCAAAGCTCGCCTGAGCGCCGGTTGTCGTCGCCTCTCAAAGTATAATCTTTAAATCTAATTCTCTTTTATATTTTTCAGTTGATGAATTCTGTATGCTCCTATTTCTTTCTAAAATCGTCTTCTTTAATATTCTAAGTAGAGTTGGGGTTTTGTTTTAATATGTGTTCTTTTTCAGAAGTATAGTTCAAATCTGATCTTTAAAATCTGAGTTGTCCTTTGTTTTTGACTTCTATTTTGTTTACTCTATGAATCCTTAGGATATCTTAGGAAGCATATCTATGTGTTCATGTTCCTGAAATATCATAGTTTTTTTAAGTGAACAATTTCTTATTTCTGAAATGGCATTGGACGTACTTTTAAATTTTAGTCGTGTTCTGAAATCTTGCATCTTATGCCTTGTTTCGAGTTCTATTTCAGATTGCATTCTCTGAATCTAAGTCTTGTATTTTCATTTCTGAAAGTTCATAAGCTCATGAGTTAGGTTTCTAAATCTGAACATTTGATTATGTGTCTATGTTCTTAAGTCTATATTTATATTTATGTATATATTCTTATTCTGAATCTGAAGGTAAGTAAAGGTCCTATGTTCTGAAATTTGGATATATGGTTGGGTGGCCTAATGTTCTGTAAATCTGAATATATAATTGTTGTCTTATGTTCTAGAATCAAAATATATTCATGTGTATATATATTTCTATGTTCTGAAGTTGACAGTATAAGTATAGGCTGTGTACTAAAATTCTGAAGCACATGTTTAGATCTATATTCTAAAGTCTGAATTCTTAAACATAGCTCTATGTTCTGGAATGAATATATATATATATATATAGGTTCTGTTCTGAAATATGAATATGTATATCTTCTATAATTTATGCTCTGAATCTGACTAAATCACATGCTATATTTCGAAATCTCAAATATAAGATGGTGTATATATGATTTGCTAACCTGTCCTACATATACAATGTGTGTGTTTTTGAAACCTGATTTCTCAATACTCCTTAAGGATTCTGGATTGTGATGACTTGGAGTGACTTCACGTGTGGAATAAGACTCCTCCGTAGATGTCTTAGTGTATATGGACTGATTTTTAAGATTGAGAAGTGTTCCTCTAATGAGTTTCTATGTGTATAAATAGGAGGACTGCTAGTTAAGTTGAATCAATCCAATATGTTATCTATATCCCTCTACTTGCCTATTTTACAGTCTATCAAATCAAGTGTTGCTTGATATTGTTTCTGATATCTATTGACTTTTGGGGTAACATTTAATGTGATAATCTATCTTTTGGTGCAGAGGTAGATTGTGGGGAGTAGGAAGATTGCAGGGCCGTCTTCCTTGACCTGCAGCCATGCTGCTCTCACCTTAGTTTAGTCTAGTCTTTTAGGTTTTAAATATTTTCTGCTTGTTGTATTATTTACATTTCAGTAGGTAGCATAATGCTTTACTTCCAACTTTGATTTTTTTAATGTGAATGCAATCTGCAAAGGCAGATTTGTTCACCTTTTCTCCTGCTACACAATCATATTTGCGTATATATATATATACATAGGGCTGCATGCCTATTACTTTACTATTAAAAATTTGAATTGTATTATAGCAAGTGCAGGTCATATTAATACTTTTCCTATGTGCTACTGTGTCGTATAGAGTCTTCATAGTTCATTCTTTTATTATTATTTATTCACTTATCTTATGTAAATAAATAATCTTCTTCAATATATCTTGTTTAGACAAGACAATATAATCCATTCTTTCATGACATCTTATTATTTAAGATACTACTAATTAATTATACACAAACTTATGAGGTATAAAATTATTATCTAATAGGGTATGGTTAGCTTCTCAACTATTAATATTATTTTGACAAGTATTAATATTTCTCTTGTATGCATTCTAATTAACTTATTTATTTTATAAGCTCAAATTAACTGGTAGCTATTAATCGAACAAATTTTCAATTATAGATTTCAAAAAAAAATCTATTTGAATCGTATTTTGAATAACTCTATTATTTTCAAGATGAGCTTACATAATCTATCATTATTCCAATAATTATAATATGCACGAATAATAGCTACTAATATCGATTAGCTAATCGATATATTAAAACTCTTATAACGAAATTTTCTTATCCCGATTTTCAGTACATGATAACTACTAGTAGAATAGCGGGATATTACATTCTCCCCCTCTAAATAAAAATTTTGTCCCGAAATTTGTACGTTCTAATTAAATAACTCGGGATATTTCTCTTTCATCTTATCTTCAAGCTCCCAAGTAGCTTCTTCTTGTCCATGATGTTTCCACAACATTTTAACCAGCTTGATTGACTTATTTCTAAGTTCTTGTACTTTCTGATCTAATATAGCTTCAGGTTTTTCTTCATAGGTCAAGTCGGGTTTCAAAATCATCTCTTCTTGATGAATAACGTGTTTTGGGTCAAACACGTATTTTCTAATTTGTGACACATGAAAAACGTTGTGAACGTTTCCAACGCTCGGTGGTAATGCTAATCTATACGCCACTGGACCTATTCTTTCCAGAATTTCGTATGGTCCGATAAAACGAGGTCTCAATTTTCCTTAAACACCAAATCTGATTATTCCCTTAGAAGGAGATACTTTTAGGAAAACCTTATCTCCTATCTCAAATTGTAGTTCGGTTCTACGAGTGTCAGCATAAGACTTCTGTCTATTCTGAGCTTCCTTGATTCTTTCTCTAATTTTTCTGACAATTTCAATCATCTCGCTAACTGAGTCTGGGCCTACTATCGTTCTTTCACCTACTTCGTCCCAATAGAGTGGCGATCTACACTTCCTTCCATACAGTGCTTCATATGGAGCCATCTCTATGGTCGCCTGATCAATTAGTGGTAGTATCGCTTCCCAACTTCCACCTCTGTCGAAAACCACTGTTTTCAACATGTCTTCTAGAGTTTGAATGGTTCTCTCCGATTGTCCATCAGTCTGAGGGTGGAACGCGGTACTAAAGTTCAACCTTGTGCCTAACTCCTTCTGAAGACTCATCCAGAATCTGGATGTAAACTTTGAGTCTCGATCTGAAGTAATTGACACTGGTACGCTGTGTAACCGTATGATCTTCACGAACATACAACTGAGCTAACTTGTCTGACCCATAAGTTATCATTATAGGTACAAAGTGAGCACATTTTGTGAGACGATCTACGATTACCCAAATGGCAGTGTTTCCTCGTCTAGATTTGGGTAATCCGGTCACAAAATCCATAGCAATATGCTCCCATTTCCATTCCGAAATCTCTAGTGGTTGCAATTTGCCATAAGGTCGTTGATGTAGGGCCTTCACTTGCTGGCAAGCTAAACATCTCTCTACGAATGATGTGATATCTCTCTTCATACCGTCCCACCAGAATTTCTTCTTCAAATCTTGGTACATCTTCGTACTTCCTGGGTGAGCGGTATACGGTGTATCATGTGCTTCGCTCATGATTTCCTGTTTGAGTTCTTCACTATGTGGGACGCATAGTCTTCCCTCAAAGGTGATAGCATTATCAGTTTCTTCGCGATAACCTGTAGCATCATCCTTTCTCACTTCCAAACGTATCTTCTCAAATTTTTCATCATTCTTTTGAGCAGTTAAGATCCTACTTCTCAAGTCAGGTTCTACTACCAAAGTGGCAAGAATTTTTTCCACTGTCTCAGGTGGTGGTAAAATTTCCAAGTTCATCTTCTCAAATTCCTTTATGAGCTCTCTCTCTTGGGTTAGAAGAAATGCAAGCTTTGAGGAAGTTTTATGACTTAAGGCATCAGCTACTACGTTAGCTTTTCCCGGGTGATAATTTATACCACAATCGTAATCCTTCACTAATTCGAGCCACCTTCTCTGTCTCATGTTAAGGTCTTTCTGCTCGAAAAAGTACTTGAGACTCTTGTGATCTGTGCAAATTTCACACCGAACTTCGTAGAGGTGGTGTCTCAAAATTTTCAGAGCGTGCACAACGGCAGCTAACTCCAGATCATGAGTTGGATAATTCAGTTCGTGTGGTCTTAGTTGTCGTGATGCATATGCTATGACTTTTCCTTCTTGCATCATGACGCAACCTAATCCATTCTTAGATGCATCCGTGTAGACTACATACTCCTTGTTGGGTTCTGGAACTGCCAGTATCGGGGCGGTAGTCAACTTCTTCTTCAAAAGCTGAAAACTGGATTCATATTCTGGAGACCACTCGAACTTTATTCCCTTTCGTAGTTGTTGTGTCATTGGCCGTGCTATCTTGGAGAATCCTTCGATGAATCTCCTATAGTATCCAGCTAATCCCAAGAAACTTCTGATTTTATTAGGAGTCGTTGGTGACTTCCATTCTCGTATAGCTTCTACCTTGATGGGGTCTACCTTGATTCCTTCAGATGACACAAGGTGTCCAAGAAAAATTACTTCACTAAGCCAAAATTCACACTCACTGAATTTAGAATAGAACTTCTCATTTCTGAGGGTTTCTAAGGTGATTCTTAGATGTTTCTCATGTTCTTCTTCACTCTTCGAGTAGATAAGAACATCGTCTATAAAGACCAGGACAAACTTGTCGAGGTATGGGTGGAACACACGATTCATCAGGTCCATGAATACTGCGGGTGCATTGTTAATCCGAACGGCATCACTATGAACTCATAGTGACCATACCGAGTTCGGAAAGCAGTCTTAGGAACATCTTCCTGTCGGATTTTCAGTTGGTGGTATCCTGATCTCAAATCTATCTTTGAGAAGACACATGCTCCTTTAAGTTGATCAAACAAGTCGTCAATCCTAGGTAAGGGTTATCCGTTCTTGAGGGTCAACTTGTCCAAGCCTCTGTAGTCTATGCACATCCTCAGGGTTCCATCTTTCTTCTTGACGAAAAGCACAGGTGCTCCCCAAGGTGATACACTAGGTCTGATGAAACCTAAGTCCAACAGTTCCTGGAGTTGTATCTTGAGTTCTTCTAACTCTTTAGGGGCCATCCTATAAGGTGCTTTGGATATTGGAGCTGATCCTGGTTCCAGGTCTATTGTGAACTCTAATTGCCTATCTAGTGGCAATGGTAGTTCGTCTGGAAATACATCTGGGTATTCCCGTACAATGGCTACATCTTCTAGCTTCCTTTCTTCTTTTACTTCTTCCTTCAAGTAAACCAAGTATGCTGAACATCATTTCCTTACTAGCTTCGTAGCTTGTAGTGCTGAGATAACTACCTTCTTCCGGTTCATGGTAATCCCGTGGAAGCTTGTGGGTTCTATTCTTGGGGTTTTGAAAGATATTTGTCTCTTGTTGCAAAGGATCGTGGCATAGTTTTCGACTAGCCAATCCATTCCTAAGATTATGTCCACGTCGTTCATTGAGATTACACTAGGGTTGTTTGCTAAAACCCTAAGTGATCCTAAATTCAAGCTTAGGTTAGAGCAAGAGTGTGTGAGAGTCGTAGTTCCTCCCAAAGGTGAAGAAACTCTCATAGTTGTCTCTACTGGTTCTAGTTCCAGTTTTAAGTTCTCTACACATGCTTTAGCAATGAAAGAATGGGACGCTCCAGTATCAAATAAAATAATTATTGGTGTGCTGAGGAGGGTTCCCATACCTGTCAGGTTTCCCTGATTTCCTTCAGGTTGTTTATGTTTCATTGCAAAAGGCATTGTCTCCCGTGGTTGTTTCTGATGTTGGTGTTGTTAGTACTGACGTGGTAGCGGTGGGGGTGGGGGTAACTGCTGAGGTTGCTAATGTGTTTGGGACTAAGCTTGAATTGCTCAGACATCTTGATTCGGCGCTGTCTGGCTAGACCTCCCGTCTGTTCCTTGTTGTCTAGTAGGGAAATAGTTGGCAAAGTGCTTCCTTCTGGCCACATACAAAGCACCCGTCGATGTCTGCTTTGCATATCCCGCCATGCATCTTCTTGCACTTGGGACATGTAGGAAACCTTTGTGGATAGTCTCTTTTTTGGCAGTCGGGTTCTATTTCCCATAGTTTTGAGAACGTACTTTTCATTCCCATGGTTCCTTTGCAGTGGGGCAATTCTGGTCATCCTCCCATTTCCTCTTTCCCTTAAAGCCTTGAGATCGCGTTTGGTCGGACATCGGAATTGGAGTAGGTGTATGCTTTTCTCCTAGCATGTCAGCCTCAATGTCAAGAGCTCGGTTGAGGGATTTAGTACAAGATAATCCGCCATGGCTTGCCAATGTCATCCTAATTTCGTGTCTCAGACTAACACAAAAATATTAAGCCATCTTTTCGTACATGACTACTTTTATTGGCGCATATTGTGCCATATCACAGAACACTTTATCGTATTCTGTCACAATCATCCTTCATTGCTTCAGATTGTAAAATTTCATCTTCTTCTTCTTATAATAGCTCTTAGGAATATATTTGTCGTATATTTCTGCCTTAAAGTTTTCTCAGGTCTAGTTTACTAGTTGTTCGGGGGTCATAACCTTTCTGCGTGCTTCCCACCAGAAATCTACTGATCCCATTAGTTGGAACGAGGCGCAAGTCATGCGTTCCTGATGCGTACAACACATAAAGTTAAAGATGCGTTATAGGGCTCGAACTCAAACTTCTGCTTTCACTGGATCTCCCATTATGTTGAAAACGAGTGAGTTTTGTCTTAAAAATAGTTCCTCGATTTTGTGTTCAGGTGGTGGGAGGGTGGGGTTACTTCTCAATTAACTTCATATATTTTATCTATGTTTCTAGGACCTTGACCTTTACCTCCGCCTCTTGGGCGTTTAACTCTTCTCAGTGACATTCTACTAGGTTAACATCTTATCTTATTAATGTATTTTCTTTACCTTACTAATAAAAGTTAAAATAAGGAGATAATTTCTAATTACTCATATTTTCTTCAAATTATTTTTTTATATAATAATATATCTAATATTATAAAGTTTCTATAAACTGCATAAGACTATTTGGGTCTTTATAATATCTGAAAGTTGTCTGCACGAGGACCTTTGTACCATCTTCAACATAGTAGTACTAACTAGCTGGTTACCTATATGTAAAATGTTTTCCACACAGAAACATTACTATATATACTAAGAAGAAGTTACGGAATTTCTAAATTTCTATGTGGTTAAGATTCGAATTCTTGACAAAAATGTTTCTTTTCTATATATATATATCCATATACTTAAGTCCATGGCTCTATAGTGAAGCTATCCACTACATTTCTATCATCTAACTTTTTCTTTGGTCTTTTCTCAATTCCTTCTTAAGCTTTTTCACCCTTCTTTGGGTTGTTCTTTTAGCTGCATGTTTTCAAAACTTTATTTATTATTAGGTCTTTCCAATGATAGAAATAGGGTGTTAGGAACTCATCGAGATCCTCTGATTTTGTCTTCATAATATCTCAAAACTTATGTTGTTGATTCTAAGATTTGATACATTTTTGTCTAATCATTTGTTGTCGTCTTGACATGAATAAGAATACTAATTGGACTTCTCGGAACACGGGTTGAAAATTTTGTGATAATGATTTGGTTCAGATCCAAACTCGCTTAAGAGTTTAGATCGAGGACTCACAATCGATGATCATAATTTCTTGAGGCTTCTAGTAGGATATACTTATCGTCATAGAATTCTTGGGAAATCTAGATTTAAGATTTATTATGCAAAGATAATTAAATCTTTATCAACCGAGTTAACGATTTCATTCGGTTAAGAGTCTATGATACAAATGATCTTATAGGATCATTGTCGCGGTCTTGATTCATAATGAAAGATAAGATCTTACTCTTTTATTTTCTCGCAATTGGCATTAGCCATTGTTTTGGTTATTCCCATTTTTCTAGTTGTTTTTGTTTCTTCTTTATTCTCCTTGTTCTTGTTCTCGATTTTGAGTAACATGTAAAATTTCTTCTAAGTTCTTGTCTAAGTTTTCTTTTCTAAAGGGAAACATGCAAACTAAAGCATTCTATGTTCATAAGGAAAGATCTTAAGTTTCATGAGTCTAGAATCTATGTAAAGGAATGAGCTAGACTTTTGTCGACTCGCTACTCAGTTTAGTGAAACAATACTAGACTTGAAACTCAAAAAGACTCTCGGGTTCAGAGCACTAGTTGCTCTGATACCACTCTGTGACGACCCACCTTCACTAACTGTAGTAACGATGGGTGTAACCGTGACTCGGGGATAAAATATAGAAATGGATAAGGAAAATGGGTAATAACTCGAAAGTGAATATATGATAAGTGCTTCAATAAATAAGGGTTCTTACACGAAATTCGGTACTGAGTATCCGATACCAAAATAAATAAGTCATTGATCAAAACGTCTAGAAATACTGAATACTGAAAAGAGTGTTCGCAGCGGAAATTGGATCATTTTCTAAGTCTACATGTATGAAGACATGTAAACCCCCAAGAGTTAATGCTAATTGAGTTCGACAAAACCATCGCTGAGCACTCCTCCTTGACATCACAGCTCAACCTGCACATTTATAAATACATGCAGGGCTGAGTACAAAAGTACTCAGTAGACACATGCCGAAATCGCATTCATACTAATATAATTGTCATGCCATTGTAAGTGAAACATAGAGATTTTGTCTCTAAAGAACCTATGTTTACTAAATTCTTTTGTGATTCTTAAAATTCGACTGCGCAGTCTAAGTTCTGAAGTAATCAATCATATCTGTATTTTTGTGTGTCGGGAAGGTGGCCACCTCCCACGAACACCTGACCGGCCAACCCGCTAAGATGACTCACGGTCCATGTGTACACTAGTCCGAGTTGGGATGCTTACCCACTGGAACCCGAATTCGATTTCATAATCATAGCAGATATGTATCATACA
>JAPKLX010003836.1:0-10235 GCA_026898415.1 Leonotis leonurus | reverse complement strand
GGTGTATTCCCCCCCCCCCCCCATACACCAAACCTTGCTCTTTCGGGACTAACAGATTGTTACATGCAAGTTGGTGTTCAAGAAGAAGGAGGGAGTAATCCCAGAAGAGGCCATGAAATATAAAGTTAGATTAGTTGCAAAATGGTAGAGTCAAAAGGAAAGAGTGAACTATGATGAGATCTTTCACTGTTAGTCACACATACTTCTGTCAGAGTGCTACTTAAAATGGTGGCACACCACGACCTTGAACTTGAGCAGCTCGATGTCAAGACGACCTTCCTACAAGGAGAGCTTGATAAGGACATTTATATGACACATCCATAGGGTTATTAGATTCCAGGTAAAGAACAACGTGGTTGCAAATAAAAATAGTCCTTCTATGGACTTAAGAAATTTCCGAGGTAATGGTACAAGATGTTTGATTGGTACATGCAGCTTATCGGTACAATAGGAGTCCGTATGATAGTTGTTTATCTTAGTGAGATGAACGATGATTCTTTCATCTATTTGGTCATATATGTCGTCGATATGATCCTAGCTGCCAGAAAAGTCTCAAGTTCATAAGGTAAAATGTGCTAAGTTTGATACGAAGAATTTGGGTACAACATAGAAAAGTTTGGGTATGGAATCTATATGGAAGAAGTATGAGAAATTTTTTTTCTCTCAGTGAAGAGCTATATTGGGAAAATTCTATCTCGTTTAGGCATGTTAAAGGCCAAACTGATAGAACCCGTATGGTGGGGCTCGTAATTTCGCAGGATTCACAAGTTCAATATATTGCATAAATAATTAATTCTATAGTATTTAATACCACATAGAATAATATAAAAGCGGAATTAAATTATACTATCTTTCTCCTTAGCTAGTCCTTCGCTTGCGGAGAGACGAATTGAATCATCAACAACGAACCGCAATCCACTACAATTGAATCTCCTTGATCTCCTCTTGATCTCCTTCGATCATACCTTGAAAATTTCTAACCTATTCTCGAACTATGATTTGAATATTGTGTGGGCAATAACTATCAAATCTTGCAAGAGAAGAAGAACAAAAAATAGAGTGTGAAATACTCTAATTTTTCAAAAACTAAGAGAATTTATTCTCTTAGTGGCCGGAAATTCTAGGTGAGTGGGAAAGAAAATTCGGCCATTATGTCTCCTCTATTTATAGATATTATGGGTTAGGTTAGAGTTTCAAAGGTGAGTGGATAAGATCTCAAATAATAGAACTAATTCCCACTTTTATCTCTCTACAATTCCATCTACTATTCAAATTTGAATTTTAAATAATTCAAAATTAATTTGACCAAGTCAAATCCATAATTTAATTTAATTAATTTTCAAGTCATTTTGACTCAATTAAATTTAATTAATTGCTTAGTCAAACTTAGACTTAAATTAATTACTATAATTAGGTAATTTAACTCTCAAATTAATTACTCTATGGATATGTAATAAAGTGTAATTCTATTATAAATATTTATCGACTCCCCTATAGGATAAATATTGAAATCATTTTTATCCATCTAAAATTATGGATGTAACATTTTTGTCATCAATTAATTCCCGCGTTTAAGATTCACTAAATCCATTAATTATTTGAGTTCGCTAACAACTCATAATTAATTAATGTATTTATTTGTAAGTGATCCGGTTCAGACTTTAATTATTACTTATGAAATAAATTCCAACCGGCTGGGTTTCTTATGCAATAAACCTTTCTGAATGCCTCACGCGGATTTAATCAACTCGTGTCATTGAGACGCGATTTTATGCGATTGATAATCGAGTACTTCTAGCTAAACCAATTTTTTGACCTAGAATGTGTACACTCTAGGTTCTCGTAAATATACGAGGTCAATTGCACGTGGAAAGTTAATCACGGTTGAATCTCAACGGAAAGCTTAGCAGAGAGATTCTAATCCTAAGTGTGTCACACCCCGTCCTCTGCCCTTGCGGCAAAGTCTGGGTGCGCGACTATAGAAAAGATAAATAAAGATAAAGTGGAACCTTGAAAGCTTTGAATGAACTGAAAGGTAATTCGATAACTGAGTTCAGTTCATACAAGGAGTTAATTTACATAATTGGCAACTTCGCAAAACAAAACTGATGGAACCTCTTGCAGCGGAATAAGGATCGACATAAGTCTACGTGTATGAAGACTTGTAGACACCCAAGACTTAAATACAAACCCGACAAGCCCTCCATAGCATCTCCCATCATCATGTCTCAACCTGCACATTTATAAATACATGCAGGGCTGAGTACAAACGTACTCAGTAGGCACATGCCAAAATCGCATACATACATATATAATTGTCAATGCCGTAGGAGTGAAACATAGGGTTTTTGTCTTTAAAAGCACCTACGTTCACTAAATTCTTTTGTGAAAGATCCTGAGTTCGACAACTGTCTAAGTTCTTTAGTATTACGCCATATCTGTTCTTTATGGTACCGAGAAGGTGGCCACCTTCTATAGACACCGGACCGACCAACCCGCTAAGATGACTCACGGTCCTTTAACCGGCCAACCCTTCACGATGACTCACGGTTAATACAAAACATAAATCATAATTAGAACTTTTAACCAGATAGGCTTCATACAAAACATAAATCATTTTGGCAAGACAATACCTTGAAACATATTTCTCAAGTTGAAATCCTTTCGAAAACAACATAAATAGCATACGAGCACACATAATTTTCTTTGTAATAGAAAGCCTACTTGGATAGCTTTGATTTGCACTTGCTTTGGTCTCGAAACGCGAGGTAGATCTCTCGTAAGAACCTTTAAAAATCTCGTATAAGTTAAAATGCCCTTAGTGCATTTGAACATTTAATCGTAAAAATATATATTTTTCTCAGTTCTTGTTTTGACCCGTTAATTGAGATATTGATACTTCAGATCAATATTATCTATAAGGTGTTGAATCCTCGATTCAATTACTCTGGTAATTGCCTTTAAGTGTAATAAGTGTATTAACACTTAATGAAATAATTAATTATTGATAATTAATTATTCATTTAAGTTCTAATTATTTAATCCTTTAAAACCTCAAATATTAATTCCTTAAATAAATCCTAAATAAAATTAGAGATATCAATTCTCTTAATATAGATCCCAATTACTAAATAAATTGGATCTTCTTGATTTAATACTTAGACTTTAATTGTCTAAATTATAAGCTCTAAATATTAATACATAAAACATATATATTACTATCCCTTCTTCCATTATTAGTATCACTAATTGATGTAGCTCAACCTTAATTAAAATGTTAAGCTCAATTTAATTAAGTCTTAACTTATTACATGTTAAACTAGTCCATTTAAATTAATTAAGTGAGCTTACTAATAAATTTAATTAGTTAAGTATCAATTATCTTAAGATTAATAAACTGGGCCCATTAGATTAATTATTTTCGGCCCAATCAATTAATAACTTTCGGCCCGATTCTACTTATTTTCGGCCCATACCTCTTAAATCACTTCAGCCCAACTAAAAGCCCATAGTATTAATAAATTCTTGGCCCAATACTTTACCAACCCGGCCCAAAACCCGGCCCATGACCCGGCCCATTTCTAGAAAACCCTAATCTCTACCCTAATTCACTTTCATTCCCTTTCTCCCCAGACACAACACACACACACCTCTTTCTCTACTCTCTCTGTTTCTCTCTTCCATTTCCATTTCTCTCTCGCCCTCTACCTCCTCTTTCCCTCTTCATCTGCTTCTCTTTCTGATCTCTATCTCTTCCCTCCCTCTATCTCTCTTTCTCTCCCTCGATTGTTTCCTATCTCTGCCGGAACCCTCTCTTTAATCGGTAAGTCTTTCGTCCCTCTTTCTCTCTGTAGTTACTCTTTCCAGTGGTGTTTGATTTCTGATTTTAGAGAAGGTAAATGGTTTCTGTTTTGAATTTTAGAACCCTAAACCTTTCCTGCATGTCTAAGTTTTCAGTTTCTGTGAGAATTCTTGTGTGAATGTTCTTCTTCTTTCAGATTTTAGTTAATAACACCAGGCTTTAATTTTTTTTTCATTTTGGCTTGCATTCTTTACTGACTACGTTATTTCTTTTGAATTTGGCCGGGGAAGAGAAGCTGGTTCAAAGGGGATATCTTCAGTTCCTGGCTGGGGATTGTTCAGTGGTGGGGCTTGGCTTTGGAAACTGCTGTAGGAGATTAAAGTTCCTCTTATGGTAAAATTCTTAACTAATCTCCCTTACTACATCTTCTTTTCCTACCACATGCTTTACTTAATCACTATCTTACTCTGTTTCTCATAGGGGATGGTTCTGTTGTGAGGCGGTTATATGGATGTAACTTGGCTTCGTAAATTCTGACTTGAACAATAGCTAAGTTTTTTTTTTTTTTTTTTTTACTGAATGTTCAATTCTCAGTCTCAAGCTTCTGGTTTTAACCTTCTGTTGTTAATGATATTTCCTGAAAATTTTCTTATGATATGTTGGAAGTGTGTTTAATTTCCAGAAGCTTAACTGTGAACTTGTCAAGTTCTAACCTGTTTTAAGAGCTACTTTAGAAATTTAAGGTTTGTTTTAACTAAATTCTAAGCATGTTACACGTTCTGATCCTCTATGTTCTGAACTTTGTGCTCTGTTTTCGTTGACTTAATAATTCATGCTTGTTCTGAGACAATTGAATCTGGGATATGTATGTTTTTGAACATTGCTAGGTACTGAATTTGTGATTTAGTTTTACAAGAGATTTAATTGACAGAAATATATACTCCTACTCAGTTCTACTTTTCTGATGAAGAAAGGCTAAAATTCTGGTTTCTATGTTCTGCTTAATAACTTTTAGTTTGTGTTACAGAACTATGAACTTTTTCGAAGTTTATTACTCTGGCCTTTAAACTGCCATTTCAGAGCATATATATATATATATATATTTATATATATGTACTGAACTTTGAAAACTACATGGTTTAATCTTATGTTCTGAAATATGAAACTATGTCTATGTTTTTAAAATTTTGACAACTGTTTAGTTGCTACTTCAGTTTTGGTTTTAGAAGTTCAAGTCTTATGATCCATTAGCTAACATATAAAAGAAAGTTAAGGGTTGAGACTACCTTAATCTTTATCTCCTTCTTCTTCTTGAATGAACACTCTTATGCATTGATATAGATTTGTTTTTTTGTGTGTGGTAACGTTTCAAGACAGCCCCTTTTACCCCTTTTATAGATTGATGCAGTGTGGTATTGTTAGCTTAAGGCTTAAGGTTAGATAGCTATATTAATAGGTCTTAATGCTATTGTTTTGTAGGGCATGGGAGAGCATGGATGGAGGACTTTCTTCCTCACTCAACCAAGACTTCTGCAGCCCCCCTGCTGCCACTGTCATGCTTATGTTTCCTCCTTTTCCTTCTTTCCTTTTTCTGTTTTGATTCACTGCTTGTTGCAGTTTGTGTTACTAGTTTAGCTTTTAGGTTGTTTTGTTTAATGCCATGTATTATATAGAGTTTGGTGTTGGCAAGCTATGTACCAACACACATATATATAAGATATGATGTATACTCAAGTGTTTCAATTTATTTGCTTTCCTTCCTTACTTTACTAATATGCATGTGCTACATACTTGAGTAAATCTTTCCTTCCTTCCAATCCCAAATAATATTGCAGGTCTTAACATATATATATACGTGTAGATTGATATTGTATGCAATACTTTTCAGCAAATATATATATATTCCCATCGTGTAGTAGGTTTTAATATATATATAGATATGATCTTAACCATATAGTTATACTTTATGTACTCCATGAATACCAAATATCTTTTTCTCAACATATGAAACATATGCTCATACTTACATGTATTTAGTCATAGTATAGCTCATACCTAAACTTTTATATATCCAAAGTATAAAACTTATACTTTAATATTAATATTTCTTAAGATATAAATCAAGAAGTCTTTAATTATTTGTTATCTTAAACCAAAACTCCTTTTCAATTATATTAATTCTTATTAATTAACTACAACGATCAATATATAAATAACAATCGTGTTCAATTATCGTTTACTTTGATAATTAAAAGACGGGGCATTACATCCTCCCCCTCTTAACAAAAATTTCGTCCCGAAATTTGTACTTTCTAATCGAACAACTGTGGATACTTTTCTCTCATTTTATCCTCCAGTTCCCAGGTAGCTTCTTCTTGTCCATGATTTCTCCATAACACTTTTACTAAGGAAATGGATTTACTTCGGAGTTGTTGTACCTTATAATCTAAAATAGCCTCGGGCTTTTCTTCATACTTCAAATCGGGATTTAAAATCATTTCTTCTTGATGAATGACGTGCTTGGGATCAGATATGTATTTTTTAAGCTGTGACACGTGAAATATGTTGTGAACGTTCCCGAAACTTGGCGGTAATGCCAGTCTGTAAGCAACTGACCCTATCCTCTCTAGGATCTCGTAGGGTCCAACAAAACGAGGTCGTAGTTTTCCTTTGACGCCGAATCTAAGTATCCCTTTGGACGGAGATACTTTTAGAAAAACTCGGTCGCCTTCTTTGAATTATAATTCGGTTCTACGAGTGTCGGCATAAGATTTCTACCTGTCTTGTGCTTCTTTGATTCTTCCTCTAATCTGGCGAACGATCTCTATCATTTCGCCGACTGAGTCTGGGCCCGTTAAGACTCTTTCTCCAACTTCGTCCCAATACAATGGTGACCTACACTTTCTCCCATAAAGTGCCTCATATGGTGCCATTGCTATGGTAGCTTGATAACTATCGGACTGTCCATCAGTTTGTTATAAGCAAACTCAATTAATGGTAGTACTGCTTCCCAACTTCCGCCTCTGTCGAGAATCACGGTTCTCAACATATCTTCCAGAGTTTGAATAGTCCTTTCGGACTGTCCATCAGTTTGTGGATGAAAGGCAGTACTAAAATTTAACCTCGTTCCTAACTCCTTCTGCAAGCTTATCCAGAATCTGGATGTAAACTTCGAGTCTCGGTCTGACGTTATCGAGACCGGTACGCCGTGTAAGCATATGATTTCTTGCACATACAGTTGAGCCAGCTTATCTGAACCGTACGTGATCATGATAGGTACAAAATGAGCAGATTTTGTGAGCCGGTCTACGATTACCCAAATGGCAGTATTTCCTCTCTTGGATTTGGGTAGTCCAGTCACAAAATCCATCGCTATGTGTTCCCATTTCCACTCTGGGATCTCTAACGGCTGTAGTTTCCCATAGGGTCTTTGGTGTAATGCTTTCACTTGTTGACAAGCTAAACATTTCTCCACGAAAGAAGCTATGTCTCCTTTCATACCGTCCCACCAAAATTTCCTTTTCAGGTCTTGGTACATCTTTGTACTTCCCGGGTGAGCGGTATAGGGCGTATCGTGTGCTTCGCTCATGATCTCATCCTTGAGCTTCTCATCGTGCGGAATGCACAATCTTCCTTCAAAGGTGATGGCGTTGTCAGCTTCTTTTCTGTAGTTTGTGAAGTCGTTATTTCTCACCTTAAGTCGTATCTTCTCCAATTTCTCATCCATACTTTGTGCTTCTAGAATTCGACCTCTCAGTTCTGGTTCTATTACTAAGGTGGCGAGAACTCCTTCTACAGTTTCGAGAGGCTGTAAGACTTCTATGTTCATCTTACTGAACTCTCTTAAAAGGTCTGTCTCTTGAGTTAGTAGAAATGCGATCTTTGACGAGCTATTACGACTAAGAGCATCAGCTACTACATTAGCTTTGCCTGGATGGTAATTGATACCGCAGTCGTAATCCTTTACTAACTCTAGCCATCTTCTCTGTCTCATGTTAAGATCCTTCTGCTCGAAGAAATACTTGAGACTCTTGTGATCTGTGAAAATTTCACACCGAACTCCGTAAAGGTGGTGCCTCCAAATTTTCAAAGCATGCACTACTGCAGCTAGTTCCAGATCATGAGTGGGATAGTTAAGTTCGTGTGGCCTGAGTTGTCGGGATGCATAGGCTATCACCTTCCCTTCCTGCATCAGTACACATCCTAATCCATTCTTGGATGCATCTGTGTAAACGACATACTCCTTGTTTGGTTCTGGGACAGCTAAGACTGGGGCTGTCGTCAACTTGTCTTTCAACAGTTGAAAACTATGCTCACACTCCTGAGACCATTTGTACTTGATTTCTTTTCATAGCTGTTGCGTCATTGGTCTGGCTATCTTAGAAAATCCCTCTATAAATCTTCGGTAATATCCCGCCAGTCCTAAGAAACTTCTGATTTCGTTGGGAGTGGTCGGTGACTTCCAATCTCGTACGGCTTCTACCTTTGTAGGGTCCACCTTGATTCCTTCTGATGACACAATATGTCCAAGTAAAGTTACCTCTCTAAGCCAGAATTCGCACTTGATTCCTTCTGTTGCATAGAACTTCTCGTTCCTGAGGGCTTCCAAAGTGATTCTTAGATGTTTCTCATGCTCCTCTTCACTCTTCGAGTATATGAGAACATCATCTATGAATACTAGGACAAATTTGTCTAGGTAAGGATGAAACACTCGGTTCATTAGGTCCATGAACACTGCAGGTGCATTGGTTAATCCGAACGACATCACTACAAACTCGTAGTGACCATACCGTGTCCGAAAAGCTGTTTTAGGGACATCCTCAGTTCGAATCTTCAGTTGGTGGTATCCTGAGCGTAAATCTATCTTCGAGAAAATGCTTGCTCCTTTCAGTTGATCAAACAAGTCGTCTATCATTGACAAATGATTTCGGTTCTTGAGTGTCAGTTTATTTAGACCTCTATAGTCTATGCACATCCTTAACGTTCCATCCTTCTTCTTCACGAACAGTACCGGCGCTCCCCATGGCGATACACTAGGTCTGATAAAACCTAGATCTAAAAGCTCCTGAAGCTGTATCTTGAGCTCTTCTAACTCCTTAAGCGCCATCCGATAGGGTGCTTTCGATATCGGTGCTGAGCCTGGTTCCAAGTCTATTGTGAACTCCAGATGGCGGTTTGGTGGTAATCCCGGTAATGCTTCAGGAAATACATCTAGGTATTCCCGCACGATAGCGACATCTTCGATCCTTCCTTCTTCTTCCAATTCCCCACTCAGATAAACGAGATAGGCTAAACATCCTTTCTTTACCAGTTTCTCGGCTTGTAGTGCCGAGATAACTGTCTTTCTACAATTCGTGGTAATCCCATGAAATCTAGTGGGTTCCTCACCAGGAGGTTGAAATGAGATTTGCCTCTCATTACAAAAGATTGTGGCGTAGTTTTTAGCTAGCCAATCCATTCCTAAAATTATGTCCACATCGTTCATAGTGATAACACTAAGATCGTTTGCTAAGATCTTAAATGATCCTAAGTTCAAGTTCAGATTAGAGCATGCGTGTGTAAGCGTAGTAGTTCCTCCTAAAGGTGAAGACACCTTCAAAGCTGTCTCGACTAGTTCTGGTTCCAGCTTTAAGTTCTCTACGCATGCTTTGACAATGAAAGAATGGGATGCTCCAGTATCAAATAAAATTATTACTGGCAAGTCGAGGAGTATTCCCATACCTGTCAGGTTTCCCTGATTTCCTTCAGGTTGCTTTTGATTCATTGCGTAAGCTCTGACGTTCTGTGGCTGCCTATTCTGCTGTCTATACTGGTAAGGTGGTGGTGGTGGCGGTGGTAGTATCTGCTGGGGGTATGAGCGTGTCTGGGGCTGAGCTTGAATAGCCCGCACATTTTGCTTCTGAGGCTGTTGATTTGGCCTCGTATTTCCCCCTTGTTGTCGGGTAGGGCAATAGGTTGCATAATGCCCTTTCTGCCCACAAGCGTAACATTCATTGTTACCTGCTCTACACACTCCACTATGCCCTTTCTTGCATTTCGGACAGGTGGGCTTCTGTTGAAAATTCCCGGACTGTGGTGTCTGGCCTTGCCTTACGAAATTCTGGAAAGGTGCCTGTCCTTCCCAGGGCTTTTTCTGAATGGGACTAGGACGCTGATCCTCCCATTTCCTCTTGCCCTTAAATTGCTGGGGCTGGTTCTGTGGATACGTCATTGGGTGGGTTGGTGCATGTCTTTCTACTGGCATGGCAGTTTCAATATCGAGAGCCCGGCTGAGAGACTCTGGGTAAGATAACCCTCCATGACTGGCTAGGGCCATCCTAATCTCATGCCTCAGACCGGCACAAAACCTTTCTGCTATTTTCTCATTTGTGTTGACCTGCTCGGGTGCATATCTCGACATATCTCATTTGTGTTGACCTGCTCGGGGGGGGGG
>JAPKLX010004132.1:0-10316 GCA_026898415.1 Leonotis leonurus | reverse complement strand
ATCACGATATCATGTTTGAGAGGCTGCATTGAGTACATGTGGAGTTCACTTGGCACACAATACGAGATCTCCTATTTGTCTAGATCGAGGAATGGTCGGCTTATCAAATTTCGAATGACCACCGATGAAGAACTCCAAGTTTTGTGTAGGAACCACCCGTCTCCTATAGTGTATGCCGATTTCGCTGTGTCGTCTTATGAAGTAGGCGGGATATCGCGAAATAGTGACTGGATGGATGATCTCGACGACATCAGAAGGGTCGCGGCATCTTCCGAATGGTTTCACCAGCCAACTGGAATTCCTGATCTGAACACCTGTGCAGATGGTGATGATGACGATGATGAAGATGATGATTATGTAGCTTCTGAAGGCAGTTCTGAGCGTTCTTCGTCCGTTTCCGAAGAAGAACGACTCGGTGCTTTGAATAGTGCTACATTCGCCGACTTCGCAGCATGGATGCACGAGGCAGGAGGTATGAGAAGAGTACTTGAGATGATGTATCCGGATGTCGATGGTGATGTGGAGTACAATCCTAACACAGAAGGTTGTTTAAGTAATTGGATGGTTCCAATGATCCCTCCTAATGCTCTGACATCGACATGTGACGTGTTGGTCGAGGAAAACCCTACAATTGAAGAATTAGCGGAGGGGTCGATCTACAACGACAAGGAAGACTTGAATATTGCTGTTGGAATGTGGAACCTGGAGAGACGAGCTGAGTACCGAGTCATTAGATCAGACACATATCGACTGCACTGGGTCTGCAAATCGTCTTCTGACTGCTCGTTCATGTTGCGTGCTCATTGTCATGGAGGTATGTGGGCCGTGTCGCAGTTTTGCGCACATCACACATGTGTGGATGACATAGCTAATATTGCTCCGAGAAAGGTTCACTCGAAGGTGATAGGTGCTTATTTTGCAAAGAAGATGCGCAATGCAAATGAGATCATGAGACCGAAGGCTATTCAGGAGGAGCTTAGGAGGTGTTTCGGCATGGCTGTGAGTTACGATGTAGCGCTCAGGGGGAAGAATCAAGCTTTGGAGATGATTTACGGCAAGTATCAGGAGTCATTCCAGCTGTTGCCTGGGTATCTGCATATGCTTAAAGTGATGAATCAAGGTACACTCATTGATCTCGATGTCGGCCATGATGGTAGATTTAGACATTTATTTGTCGCTCTTGGAGCTTGTAGAGCAGTATTTGCTTTGTGCATGAGGCCTGTGATAGTCATGGATGGCACTCACCTAAAGGGCAAGAACAATGGCATCCTATTTGTTGCAGTAACGAAGGATGCAAACGAGCATGTGTTCCCATTGGCATTTGGTATTGGGCCGATAGAGAATCACGAGTCTTGGTTATGGTTTCTTTCTAGAGTGAAGAGCGCGTATGGTAGCACGCCGAACACCGTGATTGTATCTGATGCACACATGTCGATTGAGCATGCCGTCGGCATCGTTTTCCTGAAGCGAAATACTGTTTGTGCTACTATCATCTTAGCGGCAAGATTAAACGATTCGGTAAGAACACTGTTGGTTTGTTTCAAAAAGCCGCATACACATACAGGCAACATGAATACAATAGAGCAATGAGCGCGATACAGGCATCAAAGCCTAATGCATACGACTATCTGAAGAGTGTTGGTCCTGCCAAGTGGGCTCGATCGATGTGCCCTGTCCGGAGGTATAGTTTTCTAACTTCTAATGCAGCCGAAAGCTTCAACAAAAATTTATTGTGGGCCCGACGACTTCCTATCTGCTCATGTGTGGAGGCAGTGAGACTTATCATGGAAGAATGGTTTGATGTAAGGCGTCAGAAAATAGCTCAGGAATTTCATGAATTTCCTGCAGAGGTCAGACGAAAGTTGCAAGTGCAGATTGAGAGATCACGTGCATACACGGTAAATCGTGTGGACCGTAATACATTTAAGGTTGTGACAAGTAGTAGGCCGGTTACGGTTGATCTGAAGGCATTGACATGTGAGTGCATGGAGTTTCAGTTTGATATAATTCCTTGTTCCCATGCGATCGCGGCGATAAAGTACGTACTATGGTTCTTTATAGCGAATTTTAATTTAGTTTTTCATAATCTGTTTCTTATCATTATTTTTTTTATTCAGTTGTGCCGGACTGCCGATACCTCAATTTATTGCGAAATTCTACAGCCGAGAAGCGTGGGCAGCAACCTATAGAGTACAGATTGTACGTGTACCTCATAGGAGTACTTGGGATCTACCGGTCGATGTGGCTAATGTGCAAGTGTTGCCGAATAAAGCTATAAGAATGCCTGGTCGACCGAGACTTAGTAGACGTAGATCAGGAGGTGAGACATCGAGAAGAAGAAGTCGAGGATGTCGTCATTGTGGGATGACCGATCATTCTAGTTCTAATTGCCCTCAGTTAGAGGATGATTATTAGTTTTTTAGTTGTAATTATTTGAATTCGTATTATTTGGATGTTTAATAGTTGTTTAAGTGATATTATTGCCTAATTTGAATTGGTAATATCATTCGGATATGATTAGTTCATAATGATTTATGTTTCATATGTTTATTTTGTGTTGATTGCAATTGGTAAGTTCATAATGATTTATAATTGTAAATATAATGAATAAGAGCTCTAGCTTGACTGGCATCTCTCCCTTCCATAAACACTCCACTCGCGCAAGGTCTATGGTTCGAAACCCACTAACCCCCATTTCATTTGTTTATTTTGTGTTGATTCCAATTCTTAAGCTTATAGTGATTTATTGTTGTAAATATTTCGAATAAGAGCTCTAGGTCGACTGGCATCTCTCCCTCTCATAAACTCTCCACTCGCGTAAGGTCTATGGTTCAAAACCCACTAACCCCAAATTATTTTTTTATTGTGTTTAGGTTTTATTTTGGTTTTTAAACGTTTATTTCAAGGTTTTTTTAGGTTTTCATACTTTTTTTTGGTTTTTAAACGTTTTTAATTTGTTTTTAAAAATATTTTTTGTTTTCAAATAGTTTACCACTACTATTTATTAATTTTAGTTGGTTAAATTGATAAAATACTTTTTTTTTAGTTTTTAAATGTTTAATACTACCATTTAGTAATATTATTTGATTAAATAGACAACATACATTTATAATAATAATTGGAAGTAGTGATCAACTTTGAAATTAAATAGACAACATACATTTAATTAACGTTACAAAAACTAAATCTCTCTAATGTCGCAAAGACTAAAAATATGAGCAGCTACAACTTTACGATACAATCTGACATGTGTATTGCCCCACGCGACCGTTGGGAATCCACTAATCTGTCGCTCGACGGCCATGCAAGCCATTGGACCGCAACTGTGACTATCTACTTGATTATATTGATAAACGGCGTCACCGTTTTTCCATGTGAATAGGTCATGACTACGCATAATGTTGTGTGTGTTCATCTGATAATATCCGGAATACTTCATCACTATTGGAAGACCGTAATAAAGTGGCCTCAATGCTCGGATCCGGGAAGTATAAACATCGTTTGTAATGTTGCGAATATTAGAGTCGTACAACGTCAGTGTACGACTCTGTAAATCCGCAACTACAACGACAAAGTGCTCTTGAACAAATATAGGAAAAATCACCTACAATTATAAAACATTCATATATCACATATATATTTAAAAACTAAAAATCATGCTAACATGCATATTCATGCTAACATGCATATTCATAATTTAAAAAACTATAAAACATGCTAACATGTATATTCATAATTATAAAACTATAAAACATGCGTATATCACATATAAATTAAAAAACTTTAAAACATACTTCTGTCGCGTTCCACCACTCCATGGCCGTGGATCCCGATCTTTTCCCATGAATGACATCCAACAACCCAGTTGCTGGCTTCCAGTTGAGGTCTATCCAACTCTCGGTGAAATGCCATCGCTCGAACTGGACCCCTTGATTCGTCATATCCGCGAGGCAAGTCTCGTACCCATGCTCTAGTTTCCTCTGCAAAATCAATATCATTTAAATAAATACAACTACAAACTATAAAACATGAATATTTATAATTAAATAACTGTAAAACATGCATATTAATAACTTACGAAATACTCGGTTGTGCAAATGATTGTTCTCCCCTTCATTTGACCGGGATAAACGTGGTCGCCCCGTATCAATCTCGATTGAAGTGCCATCATATACAGGTCGACCGTCTGTAGCAAAAATGTCGTTAAGCTATGAAATGTAATGTAAAACACATGAAAACTTGACTTTGTCAGTTTTTTACCTCACAAAAATAATTTTCCTCGAAGTCGATCATCTTCTTGAACCATCCAACTGTCAGAGGATACTCAGTCTCGATGGTAATCACTGACTTCTTCCGAGACATCCCCCTAAAACGTTTGAATTTTTGGCATGTGACCTCATCTGGATAAGTAGGCTCCTGTGGAGGCTCGTACTGAACCTCCTCCTGAATGAACTCCTCCACGGGCACAAAGTCACTATCAATGTGCCCCATCGCGGGTAACTTTAAATTAATGCAAAAACTTAGAAAACTGAAACTAGATAATAGGTGAAATAAAGCGAAAACAAAATAAAATTACCTGTTGGGGTTGAAAAGAAGATGTGGAATCCCGCATCGTCACATATGGAGCATCGATCGCCGATGGATCGAAGGAGCTGGTCTGGGGATAAGAGCTGGACGTTGGATAAGAGCTGTACGGCACGTAAGAGCTGGACGGAACGTCAGAGCTGGACGGCGCATAAGAACTGGCCGGCGGATAAGAGCTGGATTGGGGGATATCTAATCCAAAAGCTCTCGCCAAGTCCTCGGCAGATGAAGTGAAGATCGTACCCGAGCTGGGGGGTATGACAGACTCTGTGTATATCGGAGGGGCCATCGATCCGATCTGTCCAGACATGTGCTCCGGATATGAGCCTGATATCTCGGGTATTGTACTCAAGTGCTCAGGCAACGAGGCGGTAGAATATCGAGCATGATCATCGCCAGCTGCAGCATCCGACTGACGAGCCGAGTCAGTGATCGGCGGGCTGCGTCTCCGAGTATCGATCACAGGAGAACTCCGTCGTGACGTGCCACACATCATCTTGTCAACAAGACCTGTCATCCACTTCTTCATCTGGTCAAACCGGGAATCGATGTTCCTCTGCACCTGATCCATCCGGGTATCGATATGCCTCTGCATCCGCCTCTCTAAGGCTGCAAGCTCAGACCGACTGATGCGGCCTGCATCATCAGTGGAATGTCTCGGAGGACGACCTCCACTGCTGCTCGATGAAGAATCAGTGGGAGGCAGTCGTGAACGACGTCGTCGGGGTGGTCTCTCTGACGGCTCGGGTATCTCCTCAACCACTGACGGTCCCGATCTCCGTGTAGATCGAGGGCCGTGAACCTCCTCCATCACTATAGGTGGCGGCGGATATCTAGCACGACGCACATCGGCCGGATTCCTCGCAGTAAGGCTGGTCAGCGGAGCATACTGCACCGAGATCGGATTCGGGCACCGGACAGACACGGTCCACGGTAGCTCCATCTCGTCCTGCTCGATCTCTAAGTTGTTCATATCATATACCTGCATCAAACACGAGAATTTTAAGTATATTAAATAACAAATAACAATACGAAATAGAAATATTTACGAATCTAATTATTAAAATACCTCCAAATCCTCGAAGTAAGCGAGCAAGTCTGCAGTATCCGGGTTCTTCCGAAAATTCCACCGAAGGCATCTCGGATACAAACCTTCGCCTCCACGGGCTCTACCGGCGAACGCTCCTAGCCCGGGAATCACCTCGAATCCCCATATCATCAATGCCCATGCCGGGCCGTAAAAGTGGTACTTCTTGTTGTCCGGCATCTTCCTCACATAGTTCCGTAGGATCTTGTAAGAGTACGCACCCCAAGGATACCGGTAGAATCTCTCCATGTCGTCGGCTAGTGCCCAAAGCCACGGGAAAGCTACCCTCTGGCCGTCTTGCCCAAAGACGAAGATATATGCAACGAGCACGTGGGCTATGCCGATGTAGATATCGTCATCGGCGCCGGGGATCCGTCTTCTGCCCTTGAAGCGGTTAACCAAGTCCGCAGCGGTCATACGTGGATCGCCGCCGCACGCAATCCAAAATAGACGTACATCGCTCGGATCGCAGGGGGCCGTACTGTCGAAGTTCGAGGCCCCGAATCTCAAACCCGTGATCAGTGCGTGGTCCCGCACCGTGTACTGCACATCCGATCCGTTGATGTGGAACCAAATTCCCCTGACTGACCATATAGCGCGGCAAGTGAGGCTGTGTATCGCCTGAGAAGACAGCGTGCCCGGTGCCCAGCCGATAAAATGGCCAAACGGCCCGTTCCGAAACCTCTCGAGCAGCTCGTGGCCCCCGACCTCAACTAGGGTATCCCTGACAATCTCTAACAGGCCAACCCTGTAGTAGGTGTTCACCTGCGACACTCGATTGAGTGATTCGGGCCGACGGTACCACGGACGCTCCGATTCCTACAAAATTTTGACATTTAATTAGAGACGAGATACTTTAATGCAATTAAAAATATATAAAAGCACATAGAGTCAACAACCGGTGGTCAACTGTCCACGAAAAGCTACCACCGGTGGAGGGGATCAACCACCGGTCGTTGCTCTGCCGTGAGATTTGACCACCGGTTGTAGCACTTTCAACATCAGCATACATGTATATGCTTGAAAACCCTACAACCGGTGGTAAGATCATTACAGAATGCTGCAACCGGTGGTTTGCATCACCACCGGTTGTTGGAGTTCTACCACCGGTTGTACAATAAATCATCGATACACATGATATAAAACTGTATTATGTAAAGAAAAGAGCAAAAATCGAAACATAGCACACTAACAGTTTATAAACAGCGCAAACAAAGCATAGTAAATCCATATTTTTCCAACAAACTGGAATGCATTGTGGTTAGGATTGAAGATTACCTGAATATGTTGGGGAATTTCGTCGTCGGAATTGGCCATTGGAGCTTCGGAGGTGCTGTGCACAAGAGGGATCCCGCCGGCGGTTCTGCTTCACGGTGATGTTCTTCGACCGGTGGAGACTGCAATGTGGTCACTGCAGTGTGGGGACTGCTTGGAATAATGGGGGCTACGTCGAATAATTGGTGGTGAAGACGGCGGTGGAGAGGGCGTGTTCTAACCGGTGGTCTATGCTATGAAAAGAGGAAGAAGAAGGTGTTCTCACGGTGGGAGAAAATTGATGTAGAGTTCAATTCCAACATATTACTCATGTGGGCCCCACTGAGAGAGAGAGAAATTGTGTGTATGAACCGTTAGGGTGGCGTTGAGTTTCATGCAAAATAGAGACATATTTGACCACTTTTTGATAAAGTGGGTATTTTCAACATGAGAGTTTAAATTTTGGATAGATTTAACATATAGGGTTTTGGTTTTGGGTACTTTTATTTTTTACCCTTTAATTAATGGTAAAGTTAAGCCCATTTCTATATAATAGGAGAATATTAATTGAAATTAATACTAACTTATAAGATTTTATTTACGTATTGTGATTCAAATTATATATATATATATATATATTTGGGTTAATGAAATTATTAATACATTAGGATTTAATAAATTATACCTTGAATTAAAATCCCACGAGAATATTTTTAGAGGATATATTAAAGCACTCAAATGTTAATCGAGTTAAGACTCGAGAATAATTCTCGTAATAATATTTCTTCCCAAATAGCATACAAATACTCAATTTGAGTATCTCATGTCGTATATTCGATTAAGGTTACGCCAAGACGGGATACTAAATGAGGAGGAGTCGTACTCTGTTAGGAAAGGAAACGAACCAGGTAGGCTTTCTTACACTATAAAAAGTATGTGTGCCCGACTAAAAATTTGTTTCCTTTTCAAAGAAAAATTGAAACAGGAATTTGTTGTTCAAAGTATTGTCTTGCCATAAAATGTTTGGATTTATGTATGATACCTATTTGCTTTATTTATAATCGAATTCGAGTCCCAGTAGATCAAATATCCTACTCGGACCAGTGTACACAGAACCGTGAGTCATCAAGATGTTGGCCGGTCAAGTGTCCGTGGGAGGTGGCCACCTCCCCGGCACAAAAAAACTACAGATATGGTGGACTACAAAAGAACTTAGACAGCGCTGTCAACTCAAGATTTCTCAAATGATTTTGTGAACATAGGTGCTTTAGAGACAAAATCCATATGTATCACTGGAAATGGCATGACAATTATATATGTATGTATGCGATTTTGGCATGTGTGTACTGAGTACTTTTGTACTCAGCCCTGCATGTATTTCTAAACGTGCAGGTTGAGCGATGGTGAAGGAGGGGTGCTACGTTCGGGCTTTTGTCGATCTCTTATTAGTTGACTCCTGGGGGTTCTACGTGTCTTCATACATGTAGAGCTTTTATCGATCCGAGTAACTTTCTGCTGCTAGTTTGAGTGTTATGTAATACACTTGAGAACTCTAGTTTCTTTCATGTTAAGTTGTATTGTATTGAGCCTAAGACTCAAGTACTTTTTATGCTAACCATGTACGATGATTTATTCGACTTGTTATGAGATTCTTGTTCAGCTCGTCCTTGTTCCTTTTCCCCATTTCTATTCCCGTTTCCTTAATCCCTTCTCTAGTCATGGTTTCCCCATTTCTCATATCAATTTTATGTACACATGCAAATAATAATATATAATATGATTAATATCTTTTTTATTGGGAAGTGGACTCCAATATCTCCCAGAGGGTGGGTCCTTCATGTATCGTACCCGAGCTTATGGGAGTGCGGCCTGCGTCAGTCGAAAAGAGCCTGCACTATCATTGTTGACGAGAGGTTAAAAGAATGATTAGTACTACTCATACCAACAGGTGCATCATCTTTTTAGGTGAACCTCCAAGGTTAAGCGTACTTGACTTGGAGCAATACTATGATGAGTGACCTACTGGGAAGTGTCCTGGGTCAGCTTGTCAGTGAGGACAAAGCAGTATGAGAAATAGAATATTTGGTGTGTGTATAATGAATAAAGATGAAATAGAATAACAATTTATTTGTTCATTTCATCATTATAATTGGTAGCTACAAATAAAGTGAATCAATAAATTATATTTATATTGTATTACGAAATTATACTTTTAATATTCAAATTTCTTTTATCCAAATTTTGCGAATTTCTCTATATTTTCTATATTAACAGGGGTGAACACTCGGATATAGGTTCAATTTTGTCTAAAAAACCAAACCAAATTAAAAAAATTGGATTGAAAAATATAATTCAACCAAACAAAAAATTAATTGGAGCAAATTAACCAAATTTATTTTGATTTGGTTCGTTTTATCCAAATATTTTATTTTGTATTTCCATTGAAATTTTAAAATAATTAATTATCAAAAATTAATCATTCATATATATCTTCAATAGTACTCATACACTAAAAAATTTAAAATCTAAAATTTAAAATTATAATCCCAACATTTAAATCATTCACATATATCTACTATAGCTTTCAAGTTTCAAATGATAATAAACATTACAAATTTATTGAATTTCATAATTCTACTTTTTGTATATCTAGAAAAAATTTAAATAACATTGAACTAAATAGATTATCACATTTAATCTATTAAAATTATAAATTTTAAAAAATACGATAAAATATAATGAAAAAATATATATATGATAAAATTATTTTATTTAATAAAAATAAATTATATTTTAATATTAAAAAATAATTAGGTTTTTTGGAATTTTGTTTCGAGTTGGTTTTGTCTAAATCCAATTCAATTCGAATTATAATTTGATTTAAAAATAAAATTGAGTCAAACAAAAATGATTGAACCAATTAAATATTTGTGTTTGGTTATTCGAATTCGGTTAATTTTGATCACCCCCACTAAAACGTGTATGCTACATTCTAATGATCATAATTAAAATTTATAAAGCAATAAAATCTAAATGAGATCGAAAATTTTAACTTATAAAATATCTCGTTTTTCATAACAAATAAACATGAATGATTATTCCCACCTATAATGGAAAGATGATTTCGATTCCAACTTATAAAATGAACCAAGAAAATTAATATAATCGAGTAAGGAATTGTTTATGATTGTAATGCCCCGTCTTTTTAATTTCCGAAGAAAATTAATATACAACGATTTACGAACACGCTTGTCATTTCTATATTAATCGTTGTAGTAAGTTAATGAGAGTTAATATAATTGAAGAAGAATTTTTGGATTAAAGGTAATCAATAATTAAGGAATTTGTAATGATCCGTAAAATTTCTTTTTAATAATCATATATCAGAAAA
>JAPKLX010003524.1:0-11011 GCA_026898415.1 Leonotis leonurus | reverse complement strand
ACTAGCTAGCAGGGTGATCTCCTTTCTCTCGACAAGACAGACTTGAAACGAGGTGGTTGGTGTGATGTAGAATCACAGAATGTTGAAGTTCTAAGTCTGGAATACAGAGTGCTTGAAGGATAATTGCAGTATAGTTCGTGCGTGTTCTCTCCTTCTTCCAGATTGTTGACTTCAACTATATAGGCATTGAATATTGAAATTCTAGCCGTTGTTGATTGGTGTGATATAGATGGTATATTGCCAATCAGTGATTTTCATCATATCTGTTCTTGCCATATAGGAAAGTTTGACTCAATCTTTGATTTATGGAAATCAGATTGTTAACGGTCTCTTTCCTTATATGTTTTAATCGTAGATCAACTTTCCAAACCCTGTTGGATGGATCTTGATCTTGACATGGCAAGTGCATATGATGTGTAGGATGATGTCAGCTAAAGGCTTGATGACTCAAACGCTCTGGTTCATCGCTGTAATCATCGATCTGGTCATCGATCTGGTCATCGATCTGGTCACTGTCTGTTACAGCAGATCGATTCCTTTGAGCGTGAAATCTTGACCTTCATCCTATTCTAAGTTGAGAATGACTTCTATAGGAACATATCCTTTACATTATAAGTCATCTCCTAATCAGTTCCAAAACAGAAATCACTTAAACTATAGTGATCTGGATTTTACACGAGGAACAGGTTAACATACAGACCAGCTAAGTGTGTTTCGAAAGACCATCATCAACACTAATCTTTAGGGTTCCCAACAATTTCCCCCTTGTTGATGATGTCGAAACCACACTTTTACGAAAGGATCCTATCTGCATAATACAGATCGGTCTGGTCTGGTTTTCCAGTTGTTGTTAGCACGTTATTAATGTTTATAACGTTTAAGGATATTTTATATGTGTTCTGGACAATGAGTTGTTGTCATCAGAAACTCAAAATGGATTTCATATATTGATAAGAAGACAAGAGAGGTTACAGATAAACAGAACAGATTATAAGAAAAGGCAGATCATAAAGATATAAGAAAATAAGACTACTATCTGCTTTTTCTTCTCTCCTCTTGCTGCTTCTTCATCTTTGCTCTGGTCTCATCAGAAATGAGCTGAACGCTCTCATACACTCCTTCTCTTACTCTGATGTAATCTGGATCTTCAGCATCCACTTTGTACCCTCTGTTTTCTGCTAGCTGGTTTATGAAATTCAGCAGAAAGGTTTTGTCCGGGAGATCTGTCCCAGGAATAGTGGGACAGGTCCTGAACTCCCTTTCTGGAGCAGTTATCTGGACTTGGGCTTTGACAGCAGCGGCTCTGATTTCTCCCACCAAGTCTTTTGCATCGTTCTGCTCAAGATATAGGTTGAAGGCTTCATTTGGTGACCCCTCACAGTAGAGAGGTTCTTTGAGAAAATACCGGCACATTATGAACCCATACTTCAGTCCTTCATATCCTTCTTTCAAATGATCTGGGACCCAGTTGGTCTCTCCCTGTTTTAAAGATTTGCGAATGGGAGCAAATGAGAACCAGCTGGATCCTGCTTTCTTCTTTTTCTTGGAAGACTGGCTTGATCTGGTTGGAGAAAAGGTCTTCTGAGCTTGGAAGGATGGAGAGCTGGGTGGTTTCTTTACAGTTGAAGTACCAGATCCAGTCAGGGTCTTCTGTTTTTCTTCTGCTGCTTTCTGTTTCTTCTTTTCTTGAGCAGCAGATGACAGCAGCTTTTTCTTTTCAATTCCTTCCCCCTTTTCGACATCATCAATAAAAGATTGAATGAATGTCTTGAGGGAAGTGACCTCAGACTTCAGCTCTGCAACCTCCTTGTCTGATTCAAATCTGCTAGACAGCAGTGCAGTGATGTTGAGGTTGGAGTCATTGATCTGCTTCTGAAGAGAAGCCTGTGAGTTGGCTAGATCAGATTTGATCTCTTCTTGTGCTGCTTTGATGTCAGCAGTCTCATCAAAGTATGAGGTGATGAGGGTGGAAGTTGGGTAGCGCAGATCACTGAGTTTTCTTTCAACGAAATTTTTCCCATCAGCTTCAAGCTGCCTTAGCATGGCTTTGGTATGAGAGATGGTTTCCTTGATAACATCAGCAGCTATCCCATCAGTCTGGGTCTTCACTATATCGTGCACCAGGTCTTTCTCTTTGTTTGCAAAGGCACTGATGATCTTGTACATTTCTTTCACTTTGAATTCTGTAGAAAACAGATTCTGATCAATCTGTGCCTTACGATCTTCAGCAGCAGCTCTGTCATCATCCATTTTCTTGCTTATCTCCTCAAGTTTCAAGCGACAGAGACGCCTCAGATCAGTGTCGACCTGGTTGACATGAGATTGCAGATGGTCATTGAACTCTGTTAGTATGCGTGTGGCTTCGTCTTGGACTGTGGTCAGTGTGCCGTACATATACTGATCCACCTTCTGGGAGATGAGATCTCGGATTTGTGTATGAGACAGTGATTGATGTTGGTCCATCAATATGTCCTCCAGAGTGAATGACTGCACATGAACGTTCTGTGCTGCGGCAACAGCAGGAGTGATAATTTCATTTGTAAGTTCTCCGCCAATGGTCTGACCAAGAAGTTCTTCCTCTGCTGATGCAGGTTCTTCCTCAGTTGGTGCAGGTGGGGTAGTGATCTGCACACCAGTGTCAGTCATGACCTGGTCTGGTGCAGGGTCTGCTATTGCTGCACCCTGTTGGTGAGCAGCAGATGGAATCTCAGTTTCATCTTCATCAACTACACTGTTGTAGAAATCCAGCTTACCAGCTTTCTCATAGATTTCTCTCAAATTAATCTGCAGCTTCTGAGCTTCTAGCTGAGCTAATGCAAGGATGGATTGAGAGAAGCTTTCTCTTAGCTCAGCAACGGATGAGACTTCAAAGATATTCAACAGTGTGGCTTCCTCTGCCTTGAGCTGGTCGATTGATCTAATTTTAAGCAGAGCAGCCAAGACATAGAACTCCTTGTCTTTGATTAGCAGCAGCAATTTGATCCTCTTAGCTGCATCATAGCTCTCAGGCGTGAGCTGGATGCCAGGAAATGTGCTGATTACTGCTCTGTCAGCTTCTGCTTCAATCATTTTCATAACAGACTGAGCTGTTTTATTCTCCACATCTTCATCTGAAGATTCAATTTCTTCTTCATCTTCTTCATTGATTTGTTCTAGAGGCTCAGCAGAAGATGAGCTGATCGTGTGAGCTGGGGAGAAATCCCTGGGCTGATCTGGGTGTACTGTTGACAGAGGTTCCACATCTTCTGGTTCATCAACCAGTATAACCACTTCTTCCTCCTCAACCTCCTGTTGAGGGAGGATAACTTCTGCAGCAGCAGGTGCTTCGGTCTGTATCTCAGCAGACAGTTTGTGAAGCCTTCTGCGCTTGGGTTTCGGCTGCTGTGCTGCGGTAGAAGTATCTGTTTCAACAGAACTGGCTCTTCTGGTTACTCTCTTGGATGGTGTTCTCTCAGCTGGCTTCTCTTTGGTGACCTTTGATTTTGTGGATGGATCTGCTGGACCAGATGGAGGAATCCAAATGGGATTTGAGTTCCCCATCTCCATCAGAGCGTTGAAGATCACAGGGTCCTTTGCTCTGGTGATCAGATTCGCTGAAATGCCCATCGACATTTCAATCTGATGTTGGTCCTTTGGAAAATGTTGCCTTGTGTTGAATTCAACTGAAGTATCCCACTGATGTTGGGGAAAGAAGGATGTAAGCATAAAGCTTATTTTGGTTGAATGCCTCAGGCTGCTCCTTTTCACTTCTATTCCAGGGGAGCTGCCTTTCACAGGTACGATCATCTTAGCCTCCTTTGCTAATAGATCGTATAAGATCCTGCTCCAGTTGACAGGCAGATTGAGAACCACTGCAGCTAATATCTTGAACTTTTCAGGAGTAACCTGGTCATAGGACCCGTTGTGGTTAAGGAAAATTCGCTGTACGAATTCAAACAATATCCTGAATTCTGGCGCGAGAAGTGAGCGAACAAACATTCTGTTTGTGTAATGGATGGGAACAATCATCACCATCTCCACCGCTTCTTGCAGCTGTTCTACAGTGATTTCTCCCAGTTCCAAACCCTCATCCTTTATTTTATAAGCTGCATTTATAATGTTAATGACGTTGTAGGAAGTATTGCTGATAGTACTTCCTTTGCTCACCCTGATGGTGGCCTCATCTCTACCTTTCTCTCCCTGCCATGAGAGGTAGAATGCTGCAACATCCTTAGGAAGGAAGTGCATGGGGTAGGAGGTGATAATATTGTAGAAACCTACATAAAACACAATAGTATATATGTGAACACTATTCTGCTATCAGTGAAGTATAAGTGCCACAAAGAACAGTTTATGCAGTGCTATGTAATTTACCGATATCACATACAAGAGAATAGATACAGAGTAAAAACTCTTAGACATTATGAATACTAATTAAAAAAAATATGAAACCTTTGCACTGACGAACGAGATCAAATGCCTTCTCCAGTTTATGAAACCCGAAGGTGTCAAGAACCGCAAAAAGGTCTTGGTGAATATAAGGTTTTAGAAAGGTTGCTTGTTCCAGAAAAGCAGACGATTTGGGAGCCATTTTTGCTAAAGAACAGAGTTTTTGCGAAGGAAGAGAGAACTTTGGAAAGCAGAGAATTTTCTAAGTGTTTGAGAAAGTTGTAAGTGTAAGTGATACACAAACCGCCTTATCAATCTATATGCGCAAAAAGGAAGATAAGTAAGGTAATAAAATATTCAGAAATCCTTCCCTTTTTCAGCTTTCCCGCCTTTCCATGTACTAGGTTTTCAACCCATAGTCGCCTCTCCTTTTCGTATGATGCACGCGCTATGATCGAACGGTTATGAGATGGTGCGTTATTTTTGATGCAATCTTTTATCTCCCTTTTTCTAGATTTGGTAGATATTTTCCTCGATCACGTCTCCCAATTACTGCATGCAATCATCAAAAATAGATGATTTGGAAATCTAATGTCAGAATAGAGAGAATTAGTCGCCGTATATAGTTGACCTTTCCCCCTTAACCAAGTAATATACTAATTAATATATTAATTCTATATCCACGTGTCATTGGGTAATCTGGTTGAGGTCAATCTGGTGGAGCGTTTGTTAACCACTTTTTGTTCAAGGTATCTCTTATCTTTCTGGTTGAAGCTTTTCTGGTTCAACTTTCTGTTAAAGTTTAACTAACTTCACTTTGAGACTTGCTGGTTTGAGGCTCTCTGGTTTAGCTTTCTGCCTCTGTTCAATCTGGTTGCTTTTTAGTAATTCCTGGTTGGAATTTTATTTAATCTGTATTGACATGTGTGTTAGTGATCTGGTGTTAGTTCCCTGTAGGAATTTCTAGTGATCTGGATCATGTCACTCTGGATCATGATGATCTGGTTTTGATTCCCTGTAGGATTTTATCAATCTGGATCATAATGATCTGGTTTAGATCAATCTGGTTTAGATCAATCTGGTTTAGATCAATCTGGTTCTCTCCTCAAGATTTAAGAGTCCTAGCTTTCCACAAAGCATCTTAAATCTTTCTTCTGGTAATGCCTTAGTGAGGATATCTGCTCTCTGAACTTCAGTATGTATTTTCTCAATCTGTACATGTTTTCTTTCAACATGATCTCTTATGAAGTGATGCCTTACGTCAACATGTTTGCATCTGGTGTGCAGCACTGGGTTCTGTGTAATTGCTATAGCACTTGAGCTGTCACAGAAAATTGGTATTTCCTTGACATCAATCTCATAGTCTTTAAGCTGTTGTCTTAACCACAGTATTTGTGCACAACAACTTCCAGCTGCCATATATTCTGCCTCTGTAGTTGAAGTGGCAACTGATGTCTGTTTCTTTGAGAACCAAGAAATCAGTTTATTCCCTAAAAACTGACATGTACCAGATGTTGACTTTCTGTCCAGTTTACATCCAGCATAGTCTGAATCAGTATATCCAGATAGCTCAAAATTGTCTTCACATGGATACCATAATCCTATATGGGCTGTTCCCTTTAGATATCTTAGTATCTTTTTAGCTGCTTCCATGTGAGACTCTTTGGGATTTGCTTGATATCTAGCACATACTCCTACTGCATAGGTAATGTCAGGTCGACTTGCAGTTAGATAGAGTAATGATCCTATGATCCCTCTGTATTGTGTAACATTTGCTGGTTTTCCTTCAGGATCTGGACCAATTTTCCCATTGGTCTGCATTGGGATTTTCACTGGATTACTGTCTTTTAATCCAAACTTGGCTAGCAGATCGTTGATGTATTTAGTCTGATTAATAAAGATACCATCTGGTAACTGCTTGACCTGCAAACCTAGAAAGAAACTCATTTCTCCCATCATGGACATTTGATACTTATTTTTCATAAGTTCAGCAAATTTGTCACACAGATAGGTAGATTGAGATCCAAAAATGATGTCATCTACATAGATCTGGACTAAGAGAATGTTTTCTTTGACTTTGATGATGAACAAAGTCTTGTCAACAGATCCTCTTTTGAATCCAGATTCTAGTAGGAAGGTAGATAAGGTCTCATACCAAGCTCTAGGGGCTTGTTTTAGACCATAGACTGCTTTAGCTAGTCTGTATACTTTCTGATCTGGATCTGCCTCTTCAAATCCAGGTGGCTGTTCCACATATACTTCTTCTTCAAAATACCGTTGAGGAAGGCACTTTTGACATCCATCTGGTACACCTTGAATCGTCTGTGAGCAGCATATGCTAAGAACAACCTTATTGCTTCTAATCTGGCTACTGGTGCGAATGTTTCATCGAAATCAATGCCCTCTTGTTGATTATAGCCTTTAGCTACTAATCTGGCTTTGTTTCTGACTACTTCACCATTCTCATCTCGTTTGTTTTTGAACACCCATTTTACACCTATTACACCTTGGTGTTTGGGTCTGTCCACGAGATACCAGACTTCATTTCTTTTGAACTCATTGAGTTCTTCTTGCATTGCTGTTATCCAATCTGCATCTTGAAGTGCTTCATAAGCATCAGATGGCTCCATGCGAGAGAGGTAACAGCTCAACAATGCACTTTCTCCATGCATTCTTCTAGTCTTCACACGATCTGATGGGTTCCCAACGATTTGTTCTAGTGGATGATCTTGTATCCATCTTCTTCTCCTGGTTATTTCTTCATCAGATAACTCAGGATCAGGTTGATCTGTTGGTTCCTCAAATTCAGGGTGTGCTGTTGTCGTAGCATGAAATGGATTCTCATCTGGACTTTCTTCTGGATGTTGATCATCATTTGTGGTAATTGTATCATTGACTTCTGTTGATGATCTGTTCTCATCCAGGTTAGGTAGTAATATTCCCCCTTGCTGTATGATCTCCTCAGCAACAGGTTGAGTGATAATTTCTTCATCCTCACTCCTAGAATTCCAGATAAGAACATCTTCTAGTAATAGATCATTCATCCTTCTGGTTGTCACCTGATTGTCTGTCTGCTTTTCATCTGGTGATCTGTACTCAACAATAGACTCATCAAAAACAACATGAGGTGTTACTTCCACAATATGAGAATTCTTATTGTAAACTCGATAAGCTTTACTGATATCAGAATATCCTAAGAATATTCCAGGGTCAGTTTTGCTATCAAAAGTTTTCAACTGAGATTTCCCATTATTGTGTATGTAACATAAACAGCCAAAAGTTCTAAAATAGGAGATCTTAGGCTTTCTGTTGTTCCATATTTCATATGGAGTCTTTCCATGTCTGAGTGTGATGGATGATCTGTTTTGAGTATAGCAGGCTGTGTATATAGCTTCTGCCCAGAATTTCTTCGGTAGATTTGTAGCATTAAGCATCGTGCGAGCTGCTTCTTTGAGTGATCTGTTTCTTCTCTCAACTACTCCATTCTGTTGAGGAGTTCGAGCAGCAGATGTTTGATGAGTGATTCCCATCTTGTTGCAATATGCTTCTATCTTCTGGTTGAGAAATTCTGTTCCTCGATCTGTTCTGATAGAGGTTATACTCATCTCTTTCTGTTTAGTGATTTTGTGTAGAAATTCAGGGAGCTTGTCTAGAGTCTCTTTCTTTTTCAACAGAAAGATGACCCAAGTGAATCTTGAGTAATCATCTATGATTACCAAAGTGTACTTTCTCCCATTGATACTTAGTGGTTTGACTGGTCCAAACAGATCAAGGTGTAACAGCTCTAGTGTCCTTGATGTTGAGTAAGCTGTTTTGCTTGTAAAGGATGATCTGGTCTGCTTTCCAGCTTGACAGGCATCACATATGTGATCTTTATCATACACCTGATCTGGTAGTCCTTCTACTAACTTTTCCTTGGCAATCCTGTTGATTGATTTGAAATTAAGATGACTTAATCTCTTATGCCATAACCAGCTTGTTTCTGATACAGTCTTAGTGACTAAGCAGGTCTCGATCTGGTTTGTCCACTGGACAATATATAACCTATCCTGCAGTTTACCGGTAAGGAGTATTTCATCTCCTTCCTTATTCTTCACCAGACAGTTGTTAGTATCAAAAACAATCTGATTGCCATTAGCACAAAACTGACTTACAGAAAACAGATTGTGACTAAGACCCTCTACGTATGACACATTTGTGATAGTAGTCTTGCCTACTCTGATGTTTCCATACCCTCTGGTATACCCTTTTGAATTACATCCAAAAGTGACCTGTGGGCCTGGTTTCTCTATGTAATCTGTCAGTAGATTCTTGTCACAAGTCATGTGTTTTGAGCAACCACTATCTATAATCCAGATGGTTCCTCTAGCTATCTTGCTTCTTCTTGCATTTCTTTGATCCTGCAATTAATCAAACTTAGCTACCCTTTCAACGCTTGGGTGCTTGATTATTAGTAAACAATCCTTTTCGAATCCAGAACATTCTAGGGTTAGGAACAACAATATAGCAGGTAATGATATTTCCCTCATTATCTACTTTAGATACAGAGTGTATTTCAGATGGATGAAATCTCTCTGTTTTATCATTCTTCAATCCTTTCTTAATTGGTGCTGTCCTGTTGACCCTTTTGTTGTGAACCTGATCTGGTTTTGTGTAGTAGGCAGGTTGTCCTTTCGATTGATGGTATTGCTTGTTGTCTGTCTGTTTTATGACCATCTTTTGAGGAAGATCTTTCTTGTTTTTCAAGTTTATCACTTGATCTGGTATTCTCTTCCTTTCTGATACGAAGCTTATGGTTCCTGAAGATTTTTCTGAGTGACCTGGATATCCCAATCCAGATGTTCCCTTTTGTTGCAGATTGATTAGCAGCTTGGCACGCTCATCACTCTTGTAGATCATTTCTTTTCCTTTCTTGATCTTTTCTTCAGCAACATTGTATCTTGAGATCAGATCCTTAACTTTTGAGTTAAGAGAGTGAATCTCACTGTCTTTGCTCTTGATCTGTTCTTCCAGATCAGTAATTTTGGCAACAAATTTAGTGTTTGCTGTGCTTAGGGTCTGCTCAATCTTCTTTAATCTGTCGTTCTCTTCAACTACTTCTTTGAACAGTCTTTTGATGCTTGAGTAGCTTTTGAACATCTCATCTATTTCATTCCATGAGTATTCTGCTTGACCTTCACTTTCCTGTTCAAGATTATTATCATCATCTGAGGAATTCGAGTTGCAAGAATTTACCTCAACTTCATCTAGACCGTTGTCTAAGCCTACATAGCATTCATTCCAGCTTTCTTCGTCGTCAGCAATGAAAGCCTCATCATTTTCTGATGAACTGTCTGAAAAATGACTTGAGCTGCTTGAGTTCTGTTCAGCTATCATGGCTTTGCGCTCATTTTTAAGTTTTCGATCTCTTTTAGCTCTTAGTTCTTCTCTTTGGCCTCTGGACAGATTAGGGCAATCTGTTTTGAAGTGACCTGTTCTGCCATATTCAAAACAAGTGTAATCTGTAGAGCTAGAGGTCTTTGTTGATTTAGTAGTCTGCTGTTTAGATTCATTTTTGTCATCAAATCGATCATTATCATACTTCCTGTTGAAGTTCCTCTTATTATCTTTGTAGAAGCGTCTGTACTTCTTCGATCTGGTTTCCATCTTGTCCATTCGTTTAGCTATCATTGCAAATTCTTTTAAGAGTTTGTCATAGCCTTTCTCTTCATCTGGAGTAACAGACTCAGAAGGATCATCTGGTTTGCTCTTCGCTTTGAAGGCTACCTCTTTGTCCTTCTTTGAATTGTTATCTGCCTTTTTGGACAGATGATCTGGTCCTCGAATTCTTTGAATGTCACACTCATGACCTTCGAGATGATCAAATAGGGCTTCAGTGGACAGATCATTGAAGTCTGCTCTTAGAGGTTGCATTGCTGCATAGATCTCCCAACTTGGTGGAAGAGCTCTAAGAACTTTCATGTTTTTCTCCCTTTGAGTATACTTGTTCTTTTTGAACGCAGATATCTCTAAGAGAATTCCAGTGAATCTCATCTTCATATGTTCTATTGTCTCGCCTGGTTTCATTTTGAATTCATCATATTTGTTGCAGGCTAGAGACAGTTTGTTCTCGATCATCACTTCAGATCCAAGCGCCAGGTCTCTCAAGGCTTCCCACATCTCTTTGGCTGTATCGAGATCTTGGATCTTGGCCAGATGTACGCCTTTGACCGTGCTGGAAATGATCCCTTTGGCAAAATCATCGAGATTTGCCTCTCTCCTTTCTTCAGAGGTATATTTTCTGGGATCTTTTAGGACAGTTTCTTTGACTGCTCCTGTATCTGTGATACGAGTGGTCTCTTCTGTGATTGCCAATGGCCCTTCTTCGATTACTTTCCACATCAGGCAGTGATGGGCTTTGAGACACATTTTGATTCTGAAACTCCATTCTCTATATCCTTGGATAGAGAATTCTTCGCAAGCCCTGATAACAGAAGACTCCATAACAGATAGTATGCAAGTGAGTGAAAAAGGTTTTCCTAGATCTATTCAAGTAGACCACGCAGGTTTTAACCTTGTGAAAACAAAACAATGGTCAGTTTGAACCACTGCTCTGATACCACTTGTTGGTCCCGAAAGAGCAAGGTTTGGTGTATGGGGGGGG
>JAPKLX010003458.1:0-11099 GCA_026898415.1 Leonotis leonurus | reverse complement strand
CGGAAGGTGGCCACCTTCCCCAGCGTAGTTACAGATATGGATAATACAGAAATGAAAGAAAATGGGGGTGCACCCAAATGTTGATGAAAGAATGAATGTTTAGTATTCACAAGCATTTACGTAAAACCTTGTGAGATACTGTATGATGCATGATGATAAAATGTTTTAGGCATAACCCACAGAGTACATCATGTACTCAGCCCTGCTTGTATTTCCAAACACTTGCAGGTTGAACAGGTATGGCGTTGGCGGATGTGCTGAGAAGTTGGTTGCTTGTCTGTCAAGTTAACATTTTGGAAATAGGTTTATATCTTCATATATAAATCTATTTATTTTAAGTCTTTCGCTGAACTCTGTATTATTATCTTTTGTTATATTTGACTGGTTTCGTGAACCAGCAATATCGAACCTTATGATATTACGTTGTTGACTTTGGTTAGTGTAATCCTTTTTAGGCCTCGTTTTTCGAACCTTGTACTGAAATTAAGCTTGTGGCCTAAACTCGTTTGTTAAAGTAATGCTATCTTCTTCATGTATATTTTGCCCGAGTATTACATAAATATTAAATTATACGGTTCCACCTTTATGCCCCCTTTCTTTTCCGCTTCTTTTATCCAACCCCGAGTCACACCCCACTGATCCGTCCTTTGGAAATTGGGGCTGTGACAGAGTGGTATCAGAGCAATGGTTTATTCTTCATTCGCTTTGAGTAAGATTGTTTTTGGTATCAGACCATGCCCTGTTCAAGAATAAAGAAGGTATGAGTTTTTTTTTTAAAGAAAGAAAAATTTTGCATATGTTATGAAAGTTTATGTTTATGAAGGCTTATGATGATGTTATGAGATTTATTTAATGTGAGATGTGAGGATGGAGAATGTGCATGTCTTATGAAAATTCATGTCTATGAGATATATGTGATGAAGGTTATGATGCTTTAGTTATGATAGACTGACGAGTCTACATAACAAGAACATAGGATGCTTTAGGGATTTTCATTTACCCTACTTCAATAAACTAAGGAGGAAAGTTATATGTTGATCGAAATGTGAAACGAAAAGAAAATTTTGAAGTATGAAAGAACAAGGAAGACTCAAAGATGGATCATGAGGAAGAAGATGAAGACGTATCACGATAAAGAAGGAGACATTAGTGATTAACGATTCCCAATATCAAAATATTTTAGAAACGATCGTGCAACATTCTATCGAAGGGAATTCGGTTGCACAATAAATTTTTTTTCTTCCTCTCATTCGAACTCAAAGTCTATTTTTTTTCTATAGACTAAAGGATTTCTATTTTTCATGTAGCATAAAGGATATCAATAAGTTCACGCCTCACAAGCCTAGTGATCCTTTTGGTGTACACCTTTGAGTGCGTAGAGTGGACGATTTATTCTTCAGCTTAAGTAGATATAATATGGCTCTTAGAAGCACATTATAATGAAAAATATGATCCGAGTAATCACCTTAACGAATAGTATACGAACATCTAAAACTACTAGATTGTGTAGGCCATGACCTAAGTAAGTTATTGGGTCATTTATTTAGTATGTGCAGGACGTCACAAGGATCAAGTTGATTCATATGGAAGAGATTGAGAACATATTCTTTATAGTGCCGAATGATTGTAAAAGATAAACGTTAATTATCTACTTGAAAGTGTTTATCGTTTCACGCATAATCATATGAAGATTTAGAATAATGCACTATTTAAGGAATCTTTAAAAAAAAAAAAAATATTTTGTGGGTATCGAACGCCTATAAGTTAATATAAAGTATAATGATAATGGTATATCATCCATAGAATGTCACTAAGAGGACGAGGACGAGGTCGTGGACGTGCACGTGGACGTGGACGTGGGAGGAGAATGGATCAACCAGAAGGTGAAGAATACTATGAAGAGAGGGAACTTACACCACCACCTCCTCCACCACCAAGAAGGATTGAGGAGCTGTTTCTGAAGCAAAACCCTCCTACATTTAATGGAACTGAGAAACCTGAAGAAGCAGAAATTTGGGTTCGAGCAATGGAGCGTATTTTCAATTTCTTGCGTTGCACGGATCAAGAACGTCTCTCTTGTGTTATGTTTCAACTCTCAGGAGCTGCAGATTTCTGGTGGGAGGCTAAAAGGAGGACTCTTAATCCTGAGTGACTGGAGGCATACACATGGGAAGAATTCAAGACAGGGTTGTACGAGAAATACATTCCAAGAAGCTTTAAAGTAAAGAAGGAGGTTGAGTTCTATAGCCTGAAGCAAGGAAAGATGTCAGTAACCGACTATGATCGAGCATTTAGTGAACTATCAAGATATGCTCCACAACTAGTGGATACTGATGATAAAATGGCTGAAAAATTTCGATTAGGTCTGAGATATGAGATTGGTATGTCTCTTGCTAGTCACGGAAAACTATCTTATTCGGATTCATTGAACCGAGCTTTAGACATTGAAGCTGTGATGCCAGAAGAGTGCAATGTACCTGCATCTGCGCCAATTCAAACACAAACTCAAATGCGTTCCCAAGACTACAAAGGGAAACGCAAGTCAGAGGATAATAGTAATGAATACTATAAGCAAAATCAAGCTACTCATAAGTCATGGCAAGGAACTACACCACAGTGGCAAAGATCCTCTAACACTATGGGACAAGGTGGGAATCAACAAGGACGTCAAACTACTCCAATTTGTCTTAAATGTAGAAAGAACCACAAGGGTGTCTGTAGGGCAGGAACTGACACTTGCTACAAGTGTGGGCAACAAGGTCATTATGCACGATACTGCCAGGAAGGACAACAAAACGTGCATAATATACAAAGCAAAGGCTACTACGGACAAGATGTTCAACCGCCAAGGGCACTAAAAGGTCAGGAGCAACCACGACAACCTCAAAATGCTAGGGCTTTCGCTTTGAACTCCCTAGAAGAAGGGAAGAACAAGGGAAACCTTGAAGGTACGAATAAACCGCTTAGAACACTTCTTATTAGTCATTTAGTATAAATAACACCCAGTATTTTACCTATAAGGCCTCTCCGACCCTTTATAAGAAAAGAGAAATGATGAAGTAGCCATAATGAAATTAGCTAAGCCCGCATAGAGATTTACGATTACCAACTATACTTACTTTAACTTTAGAATTTGAGTTTAAAGATGATTATAATCACCATGAAAAACCTAGACATTATCTGTTACGAGTCATTTACGTAATTTTAGAAACAAATTAATTATTTATGATATACGACCCAATTAGTGAATGAAAATGTGCCTTTATCGATTGAAAACGATATAAAAGTTACATGGACAGTTGACACCGTTAATTATATTACAGATACGAAAATGTTAAACAACATGAAGGATTTCTAGATTCTATCGTTTACTTGAATAAGGAAAACCTGACTGGTGGAATAATTGCGATCGTGACAGTAGTGTAAGAATTTCAGGATGTGTTATAAATAAGTTATTAATGTAGCCATTAGATACACTAGTAGAATTTAAAATTAACTTGAAACCAAGATAAACCTTGATGATGGAAGGCTTTAACTCGGCAAAGAATGACTAGGATTTTTTTTATATAAATATGGTTATATAGGACATTTTGAGATTCTAAAAAGAATATGCTTGGTAGTCTATAGATTGACCTACCACCCAACATGAGAGATGTGCACCATGAGTTAAATGTCTCATGATTAAGTAAGTGTGTTTTAATCAACAGTATGTGAAGTGATCCTTGCATAAGATCCAAGTTACAATGAAAAGCTAATGAAATTTTGTGCCATTAAGGTTAAGTTTTGGGAAGCAAGTAGAATGCTCTCGTAAAATCATTTTAAAACTACTATGGTAAAGAATAACCTAAGTGAAAGCTTAAGGATAAGATGAAAAGAAATATCCCATATATTTTATTCTATAAGGATATAAATAAATTTCGGGACGAAATTTATTTTAAGGAGGGTAGTATGTAATACCCCGTTAAATAATTCGCGAGAATTATCGACTTTTGTTATTAAATAGAGTAGCATATTCATAGTAATATTTTTTTTTAACTCCGTTCTTGAGTTTTAATTTCGTTATTTAAACAAGCTTGACGAAAATATGACGAGTTTGAATTTTGTCAAGTGAAATCTAATTTTTATTTTATGAATTGGATTTTGTTATTTAGATAATAAACCTTGTGAAAATAATACAAGTAGCTAGAAATATTATTATGTTCTATAGTTTAATAGAAGTTTAATTATATTAAGGGTACGATAAACATTTAATTGAGTCCATTAACAATACAAATTACAAGAATTTTTGCTAAGGAAATATCTATCAACTATTACAATGAATGAAATCAATTTGTACATTAAAACTCTAATACAAATAAAAGCAAATTACATGAAGAGCAATAAAATATCTAGCCTACAAAGATATCAACTAGCCTACAAAGATATCAACCAAGATCTTCTTGTGGACTTCTCCAAACCACACAATGTTTCCACCGACACACCATGCTACTAACACCACCTTTTTCCACCACACATTCATTCCCATCAATAATCAGATTTTTCAGACATCTATTCCTACACCAAGTTGTAATCAAGCCAACAACTCCACCTTTTTCTACCACACAATTGTTTTCCCACGACATCCCACCTCCAAAAGATATATTATCATTCCATCAACTTCCTGAAACTTTGTGCTGTACCTGTGGGGAAAAAGGAGGAAAGAAAGGAAGAAGGGAAAAGGAGCAGAGAGAACCAAACGACATTCGTAAACTCATAGACCCTTAGCTCTTCTACCATAAACAAGTAGGTTTCTCAACTCAAGTAAATCAATTCAAAGCATAGATTTCATTTATTTCAGTTTTAGAAGCTTGTTTCCTCAATTTACATGGTATTTATGCTTAAGGTTAGAACAATAAATTAATCTTGCTATTTTAAATGAATTCGAATCTAAGGGTAGGATCGTCTATAATCAAATTTATCAGAAAGAGTTCATAAACTCATCTCTTACAGAAATAGAAATGTGCATAATCTGAAAATATACATGAGAGCTTGAATCATTTAAAGAAATAAGGAACATAGTAAATATTCCTCTCTATAGCATAATTTAAATCTGGACTGTGTTGGCCGAGAGGATGAATCATATTGATTCACTAAATTGAGGAGATTGAGTACTGAGTAAGAGAAAGTGAGGGTGAGTCGAGATACCGCAGGAGTCGATTGTTGAAAAGGGAGAGATGGCGACGAGCGCAGTGGCTCCGGGTTGTTGGACTTCCAGTCGGGTGTTTCTCCGGACAGTGACGGCGGGGGCTTTGGTTGCTACATGTTCGGAGCAGAGGTAGACGGCGGTGGTCTCCAAAGGCTGAGGCGAGATAGACGACAAAGGTACCACCTTCGGCTGTTGCTCAGTCGGTCGAAAAGAGCGTAAGTGCAGAGGGGAAACGGTGTCGTCGCGGCGTTGGCGGCGGCGATTTACGCCGGTACTTGTAGAAAGAAAATAAAGAAGAGAATTTGAGAGAGAGTGTATTTGAAGTAATGCTTAAGAAGGGGAATTAAGGTTTGGATTCTATTTAATTGAAATGGGTGATCTTGGTGTGTTGTAGAGAGAGAGAAGGGATGTAGAGAAGGTATGAGGAAGAAGAAGATAAATTTTAGGGAAAGGGGAGGTCTGCGTATAAGGGGATGGAGGAATGGGGGAGAAGTAAGGATGTATATTGTTTTATTGAAAGTTTGTTTTTGGGCTAAGTTAGTTTTGGGCTCATAAGAGTGTTCTTTATGTAATTTAATGGGTTTGGTTGGGAATTTTGGTAATTTTTATTAATTAAAAGAAAATAGGAAGAATATTATTAGCTAATTAAAAGTTAATTAAAATCATAAAATAATTATGAAACTGGGCCGGGTCGGACTATTGAGCCAACAATTTTTAGTCCTTGGGAATTTATTTTTTTGGCCGAGCCCATAAATTAACTAGTTGGACTATATCTAAATTAATTCGAAACGAGACATGAACTTTTTTTTTTAATATCTCTAATTACGCGAACTTTACTAAAATTTTTGATTCTTATGCCGGTTTTAATTGTCTCAATTATATTAATTACAAACTAGCAATTAATTAGTTATAGAATTAGTAATCGTTTGATTTCCTTGAACGAAGTTGTTTTCGGAGAAAACAATAATCTTAGATGTTATTTAGTAGAACATATATGAAATCCTAGAACCTATGAATCTTTATGTCTTCACTCAATAGAAATATTTTAAGAACTCGAACGTCTCTAAATGCGATTCGTTATCTAAAGGTTCGTCAAGGAAGTGATCGCTAAGGAATGCGAAGGAGAACCACCTTTACAATCTAGTATTGGTTTCCAGGTGAGTTTACTACAAACTATACTCTTGCTATAATAAAGCATGTTTTGAATGAATGGATGAAAGTTTATTGAAAGAATTATCATGCATAAAATGTTTACGGTTTTATGTATGATGCCTATCTGTGTTGGCTTGCCAACGTATGTAATCGATCGGATCTTGAGCCATGTGTTGGTCAAGGTTAGTGTACACAGAAGCCGTGGACTGTGAGCCCTTTGGGCCGGTTCCGGTGAAGGGATGCGTTTGCGGAAGGTGGCCACCTTCCCCAGCGTAGTTACAGATATGGATAATACAGAAATGAAAGAAAATGGGGGTGCACCCAAATGTTGATGAAAGAATGAATGTTTAGTATTCACAAGCATTTACGTAAAACCTTGTGAGATACTGTATGATGCATGATGATAAAATGTTTTAGGCATAACCCACAGAGTACATCATGTACTCAGCCCTGCTTGTATTTCCAAACACTTGCAGGTTGAACAGGTATGGCGTTGGCGGATGTGCTGAGAAGTTGGTTGCTTGTCTGTCAAGTTAACATTTTGGAAATAGGTTTATATCTTCATATATAAATCTATTTATTTTAAGTCTTCCGCTGAACTCTGTATTATTATCTTTTGTTATATTTGACTGGTTTCGTGAACCAGCAATATCGAACCTTATGATATTACGTTGTTGACTTTGGTTAGTGTAATCCTTTTTAGGCCTCGTTTTTCGAACCTTGTACTGAAATTAAGCTTGTGGCCTAAACTCGTTTGTTAAAGTAATGCTATCTTCTTCATGTATATTTTGCCCGAGTATTACATAAATATTAAATTATACGGTTCCACCTTTATGCCCCCTTTCTTTTCCGCTTCTTTTATCCAACCCCGAGTCACACCCCACTGATCCGTCCTTTGGAAATTGGGGCTGTGACATTAAGGCACTCCACAAAAATCAGCTACATGCTGGAATCCTTCTTTACACAGCACAAATGGGACAATTCTGTGGAATTCAATAACAGATTGAGTTTCCCGAAGGATCAACATCAGATAGAAATGTCTATGGGCATTTCTGCCAATCTGATTGCTAGGGTGACAGACCCAGTATATGCAAATGCCTTGATGGAAATGGGCAATTCTAACCCAATCTGGGTCCCTCCATCTGCCCCAACAGAAAAGCTCACAAAATCTAAAGCAACAAAAGAAAAACCATCAGAGAGGACCCCCACCAAGCGAGTTACAAGGAGGGCAAGTTCAATTGAGACTGATGCCTCCACAGCAGCCCAGCCACCCAAACCTAAGAGAAGGAGACTTCAAAAACTGGCAGAAGAAGTCCAGGTCGCAGAACCCGCTATTACTGAACCAACTGTCCCTCAACAGGAAGTTGAGGAGGAAGAAATGTTAGTAGCTGGTCCATCAGAGGACATTGCTCCCATTTCATTCTTGGACCCTGTCCAGATCAAGGATTTTTCCCCCGCCCATACTACAAGTCCATCATCTGCAGAACACCTAGAGCAGATTGATGAGGAGATCGAGGGAGAAGCGGAATCCACGGATGAGGACGAGAAATTGAAAAAGGCAGAAACGGTTGTGAGGATGCTGGAAACAGAAGCAGATCACTCCATTCTGACGACATTTCCTGGGATACAGATGACCCCAGAAACATACGAAGCGGCCAGACGGCTCAAGTTTCTCTTGCTCGTAAAAGATAAAGAATTATATGTCCTGGATGCTCTGCTCAGAACCAGATCAATACACGCATTAAAAATTGAAGAAGCCACCCTGCTCAAAATCTTCACTGCTTCTTCCATAGCCGAGTTGAGAGAGACGTACAAACCAGACATCCTTGGCATGTCTAAATTTGAAGCAAACGAACTACAGATTGATCTTCGATCCGCATATGAAAAGGAAAACATGCTTGAATTTTACGAAAGCATTGAAGAAGGAGTTGTTGAGGAAGAAGGAGTTAAAGCAGAACACACTAATGCTCACCAACAGGGTGCAGCAACACAAGCTTTAGAACCAGATCAGCACATGGCTGATGCTGGAGACCAGACCATGACATCCCCTGCACAGGCTGAGAAGGAACCAACTAAGATAAGTTCAATTCAAAGTGCAGTGGTTGATCAAGCACAGGCAGAACATGAACCAGCCGGACAGCGGGTAGGAGGTATACCCACAGATGACATATACACTCCAGCTGTCGCTGCAAAAATGGATGATTTTGTCGAAATGACAACCTTGGAGGATATATTGATGACCCAGCATCAATCCCTATCCAATACTCAAGTCTGGGACTTAATCTCCAAAAAGGTGGATCAGTACATGTATGGGACTCTCTCCACCGTACAAGACGAGGCCATTCGCATTCTCACAGAGTTCAACAACCACCTGAAAACTCACGTTGACCAGGTTGACTCTGATTTGAGGAGAATATGCCGATTGAAACTGGAGGAACTGAGCAAGAAAATGGATGACGATCGATCTGCTGCAGAAGAGAGAAAGGCATAGATCGATCAGACTCTAGAAACCATGAAGCTCAAGGTGAATGAAATGTACAAGATTGTGACAGAGTTTGCAAAGCATGAAAAAGACATGGTTCATACCATTGTCAAAGAACAAACAGACAGCATAGCAGCTGATGTGATAAAGGAGGCCAATGCACACACAAGAGCCATGTTCAGGAAATTTGAAATAGATGGCAAATATTTTGTTGAAAGAAAGATGAGTGAACTGCGCTATCCAACAAAAACAATGATTGATGCTTTCTTTGATGAAATTGGAATTATAAAAGAAGATCAGGAGGGCTACAAAGCAGATCTGCTCAAAGCAAAGACATCTTTTCAAAAGCAGATCGATGATTCCAATCTCAACATCACATCACTGCTTACACAAAAGGTCGATACAGACAAGGAGATGAAAGAGACGAAAGAAGAGATCACCTCCCTAAGGGCACTCATCAATATGTATGTTGATGATGTCGAAAAGGGGGAATGATTTGGGAAAGAAAAGAAGCAATCTGTTGTGAAGGGGAAGTTGCAATCTGGTGCAAAAGAAGAAATGAAAAAGGCTCAACCTGAGTAGCAGATTGCACCAGAAAGCTCCAGCCCACCATCTGTCCCAACACAAAAAGTATCCAGATCAACCTCTAGCAAATCCAGTCAACCCTTGAAGAAGAAGAAACGTTCTGGATTTGGTTGGTCATCATCTGCTCCCATCAGAACATCAAACACTAAAGAAGCAGAGACCAACTGGGTCCCAGATAATTTAAAAGAGGGATGTGAAGGGTTGAGATATGGGTTTGTCATGTGCCGCTACTTTCTCAAGGAGCCAGCATACAGCGAAGGGACTCCTAATGAAGCTTTCAATCTTTTTCTGGATATGAATGATGCAAGAGACTTAGTTGAGAGCATAAGAGAAGTTGCTGCAAGGGCAAAAGTTCAAATCACTGCCCTAGAGAGGGAATTTAGAACTTGCCCCAACATTCCTGGAACTGATCTGCCAGACAAGACCTTTCTGCTCACTTTCATAAACCAGCTTGCAGAAAATAGAGGCTACAAGATCGATGCTGAGGATCCTGACTACATAAGGGTGAGAGAAGGTGTCTATGAGAGCGTGCAACTGGTCTCGGATGAAACAAGGGCTAAGATGAAGAAACAGCAAGAAGAAAGAAGGAAAAGCAGATAGAAAATCTCTATGATCTGGATTTCATTTTTTTATCTTGATGAACTGTAATCTGTATTTGCCCTTATCTATGGAAGTTCATTAAGTTTCTGATGACAACCTCTTAATTGTCCAGAATATATATAAATTGTCTTAATCGTTATAACTTAATAACAAAACATAATCAATCTGGTCATCAAACCAGATCACTCTCTTAAAAGAGTTATTAGGACAGATTTGTAAAGTGTGGTTTCGACATTAGGTTGATATTATCGAGCTGCATTATCAATCTGTTCCATCGATCTTCTCCAAAGAAGTTAGATACTCCAGGTTGATATCAACCTATTTAATATCAATCTATTCTCACATTTTGGTCTTACAAGGTGATCTACCTTCTAATAGACTAAATGTTGGATCGGGAGCGCCCATCAGAATTGACGTACTGGCCCCACACACCAACACTTTCTTTCCCAGCCTGCTTTGTCCTCACTGACAGGCTGACCCAGGACACTTCCCAGTAGGTCACCCATCATAGTATTGCTCGAAGCCAAGCACGCTTAACCTTGGAGTTTCTACTAAGGGGTCACCTGAAAAGATGATGCACCATGTTGGTATGAGTAGTACTAATCAATTCATTTAACCTCTCGTCAACAATGGTAGTGCAGGCCCTTTTCGACTGAGGCAGTCCGCACTCCCATAAGTTCTCTCGGGTACGATACACGGAGGACCCCCCTCCGGGAGGTGCTGGAGTCCACTTCCCAACAATCCCCCTCTCAGCACCATCCCCCCCCCCTCAGCACCATCCCGGTACTCTGGAGGATGCATCGGACCTTGAGATCATATGCTGGCGCTCCTTCGAACCCGGGCCACGGGGCTACCTATGACACCCAGAGGACCGTCAATCTCGCACCTCGGATTACGGCCGTGAATCGTCATAACCCCTAGAGTTGTTGTGCCCAACAACCCCTCCCCTTGAGGCACTCCCTGCCTAGGGATGGCAGCGCCGGATTCGATTCTTCACATCCGAAGCCCCGGCTCTGATACCAATTGTTGGATCAGGAGCGCCCATCAAAATTGACGTACTGGCCCCACACACCAACACTTTCTTTCCCAGCCTGC
>JAPKLX010000991.1:3208-24076 GCA_026898415.1 Leonotis leonurus | reverse complement strand
TAATAATAAGAGTGATCTTATTATTTTCTCAGTGTTGAGTGAGTGCGGAATAATGGTGGATTAGTGATTGTTCTTGTTTAGAAAACCTTAGTAATTATCCAGAATGTTAAGAAGATTGATTGAGATGCAGATGGATGATAGTGCAGAGAGTTAGAATAATAAACAACTAAAGATTAAAGAATGCAGGAATGTAAAGCACACAGTTGTTTAACGTGGTTCGGGAAATCCCTACGTCCACGATCTGGTCAAAACTAGACCAGATTATCCACTACTAGGATACTCTGCTTCTTTATATTCGTGGAGAACGAGTCACAAGTACCAATCACAACTAGACAGATACTTATGCACGAATTAAGGGTCGTGTCCCTTTACAACAGATTACCTCTACGTTACCACTAGAAAACTACTAGCTAGCAGGGTGATCTTCTTTCTCTCGACAAGACAGACTTGAATCGAGATGGTTGGTGTGATGTAGAATCACAAAGTGTTGAAGCTCTAAGTCTGGATAGAAGATTGCTTGAAAGAATGACAACAGTATAGTTCGCGTATATTCTCTATATTCTCCAGATCTCTAACTTCAACTATATAGGCATTGAATATAAAATTCTAGCTGTTGTTGATTGGCGTGAGATAGATGGTATATTGTCAATCAATGGTTTCCATCATATTTGTTCTTGCCATATAGGAAAGGTTGACTCAATCTTTGATTTATGGAATGCAGATTTGCTAACGGTCTCTTTCCTTCTATGTGTTAACCGGAGATCTTCTTTCCAATCCCATTAGGATGGACTTGATCTTGACGTGGAAAGAGCATATGATGTGTAGGATGATGTCAACTGATGGATTGATGACTCAATCGTTCTGGTTCCTCGCTGCAGGCATCGATCTGGTCATCGATCTGGTCACTGTCTGTTACAGCAGATCGATTCCTCTTTGGCGTAAAATCTTTGACTTTCATACTATTCTAAGTTGAGATTGACTTCTATAGGAATATATCCCTTACATATTAAGTCATCTCCTAATCTGTTCCATAATCGGATACACTTTAAATATATAGTGATCTGTTTTACGTTTGGAACAGTTTAAGCTATAAAACGACTAAGTGTGTTTCGAAGGACCATCATCAAAACTAAATTTAGGGTTCCCAACATTAGGGTTTAGAGTTTATCCTTTAGGGTTATAGTTTAGGGTTTAGTTTATGAATTAGAGTTTAATTAAAGGTTTAGGGTTTAGGGTTATGATTTAAGGTCTAGTTTAGGGTTTTGGGATTAGTTAAAGATTTAAAATTTATGGTTTTAAGTTTAGTTTACGATTTAGGGTTTAGGTTTTAAAATTTATGGTTTAGAGTTTAAGGTATATGATATTGTTTTTTTTTTTTTTTTTTTTAAATAAAACATCCCGGAGGATGGGGAGTTAGGCAGACCCCCAACCTGTATATAGACTAATAAAAAGGAAAGTCAAAACAGAACATGGCAGTGGGCCCAAAAGTGTCCCACCCCTCAAATAAATACAAAAAACAAAGGAAGGATCAAAACAAAAGCCCAAGAAGGCGGACATCAAAAAGCAAGGGAGAAACAAAATCAACAAACAAAGAAGAAACTCTATCTAAAACGGAATCTGAAGTTAGGATAGCCATGCTGGTCCATCCTAACAAGAGCCACAAGATATCTCGGAGCCGTCGAGATATCAAAAGTCGTCATGCCCTGGGTCTGGCTCCCCCTACGGGCCAAAAAATCCGCAGCCCTGTTCCCCTCCCTATGGATATGGGAGAAACGGAACTGGATCTGCTGAAGAATAATCCTGATCTCCGTCACTGTATGACGTAAGTGAGCCGCACCATATCTCCCTGAAGTGAGCAGTGAAATAGCCGCAGCTGCATCCATCTCAATCCAAATATGACTGGAGAACTCCCTAGCCAATTTGAGTCCATGAAGCAGAGCTAAAAGCTCCGCCTCAAAGCTCGAATTGGCTACCAAAGACGTGCTGAAAGCCGCAAGAAAGGTGCCTGTATGATCACGAACCAGACCTCCGCCCGCTGCTCTCTGTGTAGTGCCATCGAACGAACCATCGGTATTCAGCTTCACCCACGGGGCCTCCGGCGGATGCCAGAGTACCATGAGTGATCTGAGAACCCTCCTGACCGGCTCTGCAGCCGGCATAAAATCAACTCTGAGGCGACAGCCTTTCCAGTCAGCCGAGTGAAGCTTTCCGGAAGCGACCAGCACCCTCAGCTGATGAGTGACCTGCCAAATAACGTGAGAAACATGGAAAGGAAAGCCACGATGTTTGCAGCTGTTCCTCTCTGTCCAGATGAACCAGGTGATAAGACAAGGAATCAAGAAGCTAATGTGAGTACTCCGAGAGCGGGGAAATAAGTTTTTAAGGTATATGATATAGTTTAGGGTTAAGGGTTTAGGTTTTGTTTGGCGTTTAAGGTTTAGGGTTTAGTATAGAATTTTATATTTAAGGTTTAGGGTTATGATTAGAGGTTTAGGATTTATAATTTGGGGTTTAGAGTTTTGGTGTACTACTTAGTTTAAGTTTTAGTGTTCAAGTTTTAGGATTTAGTGTTTAGTTTAAGATATAAGGTTTAGTTTGTGGTTTAGAGTTCTGGTATAGGGTTTAGTTTAGGTTTTCGTGTTTAGTTTAAGGTTTAAGATTTAGAATTTAGGGTTTAGGGTTTAATTAAAGGTTTAGGGTTTAGGTTATGTGTTTAGTGTTAAGTTTAGGTTTTATGGTTTAATATTTGGGGTTTAGGGTTTAGTATTTAGGGTTCAGGGTTTAGAATTTTGGATTTGGAGTTTTGGTTTAGGGTTTAATGTTTAGTTTAAGTTTTTTGATTAAGGGTTTAGTTCAGTGTTTAGGCTTTAACATTTAGGTTTTATTTTTTTGGTTTAGAGTTTAATTAAAGGTTTAAAATTTAAGGTTGTGGGTTTAGGATTTAGGGTTTAGTTTAAAGTTTAGGGTCTAGTTTGTGGTTTAAAGTTCCGGTATAGGGTTTAAGGTTTAATATAGATTTTCGGGTTTAGTTCAAAGTTTAGGGTTTAGGATTTAGAGTTTAGTTTAGGGTTATGATTTAAGTTTTAGTTTAGGGTTTAGGGTTTAGTTTAGTATTTAAGATTTTAGAGTTTATGGTTAAGGTATAGAGTTACTGTTGGATTCTGAATTTAGGGTTTAAGGTTTGTGTGTAGTTTTTAGGGTTCAGTTTAGGGTTTAATTTAAAGTTTAAGGTTTAGGATTTAGTTTAGGGTTTACAGGTTATCCTTTAGGGTTTAGTTTATGAATTAGAGTTTAATTAAAGATTTAGGGTTTAGGGTTATGATTTAAGGTCTAGTTTAGGATTTTGGGTTTAGTTAAGGATTTAAAATTTAGGGTTTAAAGTTTAGTTTAGGATTTAGGGTTTACTTTAGGATTTAGGATTTAGGGTTTAGGTTTTAAAATTTATGGTTTAGAGTTTAGGTTATATGATATTGTTCAGGGTTAAGGGATTAGGTTTTGTTTGGGGTTTAGTATATAATTTTAAATTTAAGGTTTAGCGTTTTGTTTAGGATTTAGGGTTATGAATAAAGGTTTAGGATTTATAATTTTGTGTTTAGAGTTTTGGTGTAATATTTAGTTTAAGTTTAAGTGTTTAAGTTTTAGGATTAAGTGTTTAGTTTAAGGTATAAGGTTTAGTTTGTGGTTTAGAGTTCCGGTATAGGGTTTAGGGTTTAGGATTTAGAGTTTAGTTTAGGGTGAAAGATTCAGGGTTCAGTTTAGGATTAAGGGTTAAGGTTTAAGGGTTTAGTTTTGAATTTAAAATTTTTGGTTTAGGGTTTAGTTTAGGATTTAAGGTTAGGATTTGGGGTTTAAGGTTTAGAATTTAGGGTTTAGAGTTTTTTTTTTTTTTTTTTTTAGAATAAACACCCCGGAGGGTGGGGAGTTAGGCAGACTCCCAACCTGTATATAAAAACTCAAAGAGGAGTGTCAAAACATGATGTCGGGCCCAAAAGTGACCCACCATCCAAATCATGAACAACATATAACAATAGGAAGAGTCAAACCAAAACCCAAATAGGCGGGCATCAAACATCAAAAAAGAAACAAAAATAAAGACCGAAAATAAAAGCATGAAGAACTATCTAAATCTGAATCTGAAGTTAGGATAACCATGCTGGTCCATCCTAACTAAAGCCACAAGGTATCTCGGGGCAGTCAAGCGATCATAAATCATCAGGCCCGGGGTCTGGGTCCCCCTGCGGGCCAAGAAGTCCGCAGCTCGGTTCCCCTCTCTATGAATGTGTGAGAAGAGAAACTCAAGCTCCTAAAGAATGAGTCTGATCTCTGTCACAGTATGACGCAAGTGAGCTGTTCCAAATCGCCCTGAGGTGAGAAGCGAGAGAACAGCAGCAGCATCCATCTCTATCCAAACGTGTCTGGAGAAGTCCCTAGCAAGTCTGAGCCCGTGAAGCAAAGCTAACAGCTCAGCCTCAAAGCTCGAACTAGCAGTCAGTGGCGTGCTGAACGAGGCAAGCAAGGCACCTATGTGATCACGAACCAAGCCTCCACCCGCCGCCGTCTGCGTGCTCCTGTCAAACGATCCATCTGTATCCAGCTTCACCCACGGCGCCTCCGGTGGATGCCAAAGCACCATGAGTGATCTAAGTACCCTCCTGACCGGCTCGGCAGCCGGCATGAAATCAACTCTGGGGCGACAACCTCTCCAGTCAGCCGAATGCAGCTTTCCAGAAGCGACCAGAACCCTCAACTGGTGAGTAACCTGCCAAATAACGTGAGAAACATGGAAAGGAAAGCCACGATGTTTGCAGTTGTTCCTCTCCGTCCAAATAAACCAAGTGATGAGGCAAGGAATCAGAAAACTGATGTGCGTGCTCCGTTTTCGGGGAAACAAGTGTCTCCAGCGACCTAAACTACGTGCAATGTCGGTGCTCGTGTGCGTGTTAGTGCGCATAACCGGGAAACATGAGGCAAAATGAGCCCATATAGACCTCGCCGACTCACTAGACACAAACACATGCATGAGAGACTCAACATGAGGAGACCGACAACACAAGCATCTGGAAGCCAAGGATATAGAGCGAGACTGAACCACAACATCCACCGGGATCCTCCCCAACAACAACCTCCAAAGAAAAACACACATTCAGCACCAGACAATAGTTCCAGATCTCACCGAAAAGAGGACGGGTCGGAAGCCGCAGCCGAACGTGCTCCCAAGCAGAAGTCAGGGAGAACTCGCCATGTCTGGAAAGACTCCATCTCATGACATCCTCACCCCCCACAAGAATCGGCGTAGCACCCAGAGTATCAATCACAGAGACAGGCAAACCACAAGAAACAGGCAAAGCAGATAAAATATCCATATCCCACACAGAGTCATGCCAGAAATCACACACTCGGGGATGAGCGGGCTGACTCTCAGTCACGCGAAGCTCGGACAGGGGACGATCCCCATACCAAACATCATCCCAAAAGTCAACCCAACCATCTCCGAGAGACCACCGAATAAAAGCATGCGCAGCAATACCAGAACGTAAAAGACGACGCCAGATACTACTATCATGCACAGAATAAGGAACACGCAAAGGGGAAGCACCACGACAGTACTTCGCCCACAAATACGTGGACCAGAGGGAATCCCGAGCCTGAAAACGCCACCAGAGCTTGTAGCTAAAAGCCAACACCAGATCTGAAAGACGTCGTATGCCAAGGCCACCGTCCTCTCTGGGAAAATAAATCTACTTCCAACTGACCCAGTGCATCTTCCTCTGCTCCCCGATGGAGCCCCAGAAGAACCTAGCCAAGATCTGCTCGAGCTCGTGAAGAACCACCCCATAAGGCTCCATAACCTAAAGGATGTGGAGGGGGATGGTCAAAAGCGTACTCCTGATCAACGCAAGGCGGCCTCCAAAAGTGAGATGTCTATGGGACCAGCTGTGAATACGGTCACTCATCCTCTGCCGGAACCCCATGAACATGGACGACTTCAGGTTCCCCTTATAAATGGGGACACCCAAGTACGTGAAAGGAAAGGAACCACGCTGAAATCCCCCCACCTGCAGAATACCACGGGCCCACATATCATGACGCTCGCTGAGAAAGAAGCTGCTCTTCTCCACATTCACCTTCTGACCAGACACCGCAGCATACTCCTCAACGCAATCCATAAGCCTCCTCATAGCGGGTCTGCTCGCCTTGGTGAAGATGATGATATTATCAGCATTAGACAAGTGCGAGATAGGAAAACCATGACGCCTCGTGTGGAACATCATGTTGTGCCGGGACAAGATCAGTCTGTCAAGAGACCGGGAAAGATAGTCAGCGGCCAGAACAAACAACGACGGCAAAATAGGGTCACCTTGTCTGAGACCACTAGAAGAAGGGAAGAAGCCTGCAAGGGCGCCAATCACACGCATCTTTGAATAAAGTCCAACCACCTCGGTGGGAAACGCATCCGCTCGAGAACTCTGAGAAGAAAAGGCCACTGGACTCTGTCGTACGCCTTAGCCATGTCCAGCTTCAGCGCGACATTCGGTGCCCCCGACTTCTCCTGTATGTCATGAACCAGCTCCTGAGCTAGAAGCACATTGTCGCTCAGTAACCGACCCTGAACAAAGCCACTCTAATTCGGCGCAACCACAAGGGGAATGAGAGGCGCCAGCCGAGAAGTCAAGATCTTGGAGATGCTCTTGTTGGTGACATTGCAAAGGCTGATAGGACGATAGTCCACCCAAATCACCGGAGCTGACTTCTTCGGGATCAAGATGATCGAAGTAGCCGTAAAGCTCCTCGGCATGGGCGTGCCAGCAAAGAAAAGAGACGAGAAACAATCCGGCCTTGACGTGCTATCCCCACTGATATCAAAAACTGCCTCTCTGATCTCAGAAGCATCGGGTGTCCCACACAGAGCCTCCAAATCCACTGACGGCGGCAGCTGCTGCAGGCAATCAAGATCGGGATCCAGCAGCTCGAGGATATCTGACGTGAGAAGATGCTGGAAGAACCGAGAAGCAGACTCCTGAAGATCAGAATCCTCCGTATAGACCTGCTCACCATCACGAATAGAGTGGATCCGAGACTGAACTCTCTTCTGCCTCACCCAACCCTGAAAGAACTTAGAGTTGCGCTCCCCCTCCGAAACCCAACGAATGGCGGCCTTCTGACGCCAGAAGTCCTCCATCCGGGTCCTCAGAGCGTACTCCGCCACACATCTGTTAAGCTCAGAACGAGCCAGAGGAGTAGGTGATGCGTCATAGGAAGTCTGTGCCTGAAGCACCGCTTCCTCAGCAACTCTAATCCTATCAAAGATGTGACCAAAAATCTCTCTGTTCCACCCCTTGAGAAACTGCTTCGTGCGCTTCATTTTGAACTGCAGATTAAGCATCCCCCGAAAACCAGTCGGCGCCTCCCAAATACGAACCACCTCCGAGCGAAAGGTATGATGCCTGACCCACATGTTCTGGAATCGAAATGAAGCACGGTGAACCACAGCCGAAAAAGACATCTCACCAGCAACGGACCATGATCAGACTGAATACGAGGAAGATGAGTGACCCGGGTGACCGCAAAGACAGAAGTCCAGTGCTCACCCAGCAGGATCTGATCCAATCTCTCACACAAGCCGGCCCTCTCCCAAGTGAAGATAGGACCGTCAAAACCAGGATCACACAACTGACAATCGGAAATGGCGTCCGAAAAATCAGTCATCTCCCCATGACGGTCCACAACACTCCCCTGCCGCTCATCCTCAGACAGAAAAATGTTGAAGTCACCACCAACCAGCCACGGGTGACCCTCAACAGCAATAGAAACGTCCCTCAACTTCTCCCACAGAGCATAAATTTAGGGTTTAGGGTTTAGGATTTAGGAGCGGAAGAAAACAAGGTTCTTTAAAGCAAGCAGAGCAAAGGAAGGCTACAAGTGGAGGTGTTCAATCACAGTATCAAAGAGCATTTGCTTTGACCCAAAATCAAGGGGGAAGAATGTAATATCCCGTCTTTTAATCCTAAATAAATTTTCTTAAACTCAAAAATTTCTCAAATTTCTCGTACTTGGATTAAATTTTACGAGACCAATTTTGATAACGGTTTGAGAATAACGAACATTTGTAGTAATTTAATAGTTAATGTCATCACTTAATCTGATTACATTTACGAGGATGTCCATTGAGGGTGATTTATGCCTAATATGATTAGTGCCATTATTAGTATTAAATTAGTACAAATACTTACTTGTTAAGATGAAAAGTATAATTTATCAGATACTTATTTGTTTAAACGAGAAGTATGATTAGTAATAATTAGTGGGATATACGGTTTTACAAAGGAAAAATAAATCGTTAAGATGTACTATATATATATATATAGATATATAGATATACGTAGTATATGTAGTGTAATATACATTATAAGCATGGGTAATACATAAAGGAAAATTAATCACTAAGACATAATATATATATATATATGTACATACGTAATACATATGATATATACTCATATAAAAAAAAAAGGAATTTGATTAAATCTGAATAAGCAAACTGTTCAGATTAGGAATTAGCGTGCAAACTAAAATTCAGAATCAGAATAAGCAAACTGTTCAGATTAGTATGATTAAGAATTAGTGTGTAAATACAGAAGTAAAAGAAAGAAGCATTAGCGTAGGTGAATAAGTAAATGAATCATAATCCAGAAACCAGATAAGCAAAACATTAGCATGCAACTGTTTAGATTCTCCATAAAACAGAAACTAGCGTGCAAACTGCTCCCTACAAAGCCTAGCTGCACAGTGACCCTTCAAGTTCCACCAATTGCCCATGACTGCAAATCCAAAAGAAGAGGCAAGTGCATAAGATTAGTGAAGAATAGGGATTTAACCTTCTATATAAAGGGGAAGGATTTTAACTTAAACCACACCCAAATATCATCCACACCAAAACGCTGCCAAAATTGGAACTTGAAGAATTGGGAGAAGAGAATTAGAGACAGCTTTGAGGTAAGAATTTAAAGCTACAAATTATGCTCATACCTCTTAAAAATAAACTTAGGACTCATATATGTTCAAGCAGATTATACCATGAACTTAGGAGCTTAGACCGTGAACTTAGGAATTTCATTTTTGAACTTAGAAAGACATGCTCTTAACGTAAGAAGAACATACTTCTATGCCTTGTTTAAATGTTAGTATGAAACATATGCTACTAGAATCTACGGCAAAACAAAGGATAAAGAACTTACCTAACGAATAGGGATGATAGTAGTGCACGGCCGTTCTCCAGCCGTGATCTCTCTCTGACTCCCCCGCCCCGAATCACTTTGAGCAAGCTCCGAATGGTCCCGAACCACCTCGAACGGCATCGGACAGTTCCGGACAACCCCAGACAGCTTCGGATGACCTCAATTAGGCCCCGAACCACCCCGGACAGCTTCGGATGGCCTCGAATGGGCCCCGAACCATGCCGGACACCCTCGAATCACTTCGACAAACCCCGGACAGCTTCGATCAAGCCTCAAAAGGGTCCGACAGACCTCGAATCACTTCGAATGGCTCCGGACAGCCTCGAAACACCCCGAACCAAACTCGGACAGCCTTAAATCCAACCCGAACAGCCCTGAAATGCCAAAACCAATCTGAAAATTTAGAACATTCATAAGACTCCATTAATTCATGAAATTTGAAAAGGAAGGGAATTCTCAGAATCATAAACATTCTATAACTAAGTAAAATAGAAAACGAAACAAGCAATGTAGATAAATAGAAGAGAGAGAGAGAAGAAATCGCGGCTGCAGGGGAGGCGCTGTGAAGAGCGGAGATAGAGAGAACCGAGAGGAAACGAAGGAGTGACGGCGACGCTAGTGAGACACGGTGATGGTAGCGCTGCGGAGCTGCGGTGGTGGTGGAGCGCGGCGATGGCAGCGCTGTGGTGGTGGTGCTGCTGCGCGAGCAGGAGCACGGCGCTGCAACGAGAACATGGTGGTACGACGTGATGAATTCCAGAGGGGTGAAGGAGAGCCGAGAGAGAGGCGGAGCGCAATCAAAAAAAAAAGGGGGCCGAGAGGGAGAGAAGACCGTGAGGGAGAGAAGGGAGGGGAGAAGCAGAGGTGAATTGGGGAAGAAATAGATTGAAATTTGTCTAAGTATGAACTTAGAGATACTAGGTATGGGCCGGATTCATGGGCCAAGTAAAAAAAAATTGTTGGGCCAGAATTAAATTCTATTAGGTCTAGTAAATGGATGATTGGGCCGAACTACCAAATACTGGGCTGAAGTTTAAATCAACTGGACCAATAATTAATAAAATTCTGGGCCGAGTAATTAAATTCGTTGGGCTAGAAGACAGGCCCAACTTGAGAATTTACTGGGCTTCGCATTAAATAATTTGGGCCAAGTCTAATTGAGTAAATGATGGACTAATTTATTTAAAGATTGGGCCACTTAATTAATCAAATGGGCTAAACCAATTTATGTTATGGGCTAAATGAATTATTTAGATGGACTATGAATAATTCTATTAGATGGAATTTATTTATTTATTTAGACCAAGCCCAAGAAGTAGAATATTAATTAATTTAGATAATTAATTTATAAGTAATTCACTAGAATATAATCTTAATAATTGATTTAATTATGAATCATACTTAAGATATATATTAGCTAGGTTATTTTAACCTATAAAAGACTTATAGATATTTCGACTTAAGAATCAAAATATTCAATTAGAGATTTATCTAATAAATTAGTTAGAACTTAATTGATTAATTAGAATTTAATCATAAGAAATGATTAAATTATAAATTATGCTTGTGGTGGCAAATAATTACTAATTAGCTTAATTAGAAATTATTTGCCTCGAGTTAAGAATCGAGATATTAAATCAGAAATGTCTTTAGTTATATTACCCAATAATTATTTATTGGGTATAGTAAATTCCCGAATCATAAGGTGACTTAGAATTCATCAAACTACTCCTCTAGAGATACAACTCCTAAACTCGTGTACTAGTCGAGCTTTAAGGACCGAGACTAAACTCTCATGATAACCAAGGATAGTAATTCCTTGCACTTAGAATTTATTTGATATACTCGAGTAATATATCTCACTCGAGATTCATATTAAAGGTTTCGACGAGAGGTCGGACCCGCATCACGAGAACAAGGCAAACACCAATCGAGACCATTCAAGTAGGCTTTTCTTACCCTATGAAAATATATGTGTGTATGCTTTCAAATGAAATGAGATATTTTCAAAAGCACTGTCTTGCCATAAATGTTTTCAATTTACGTATGATGCCTATCTGTTATATGATAATCGAATTCGGGTTCCAGTGGGTTAGCGTCCCCATTCGAACTAGTGTACACAATGGACTGTGTGTCAGCGAAAGGTTGACCGGTCAAGTGTCTGTGGGAAGTGGCCACTTCCCCGGCACATAGAAACTTCAGATATGGTTAAATACAAAGAACTAGGACTGCAGTCAAACTAGAACTTTCTCAAGAAATGATTTTGTGAACATAGGCGCTTTAGAGACAAAATCCCTATGATTCACTCAAATGGCTTGACAGTTATATATGTACGTGTGCGATTTCGGCACGTGTCTACTGAGTACAATTTGTACTCAGCCCTGCATGTATTTCTAAACGTGCAGGTTAAGAATGAAGAAGACGTGGATGCTAGATCGTGCTTTTTGTCGAACTTCTTAGTAGCTGACTCTTGGGGGTTCTACGTGTCTTCATACACGTAGAATTTTATTACGCGATCCTGCATTTTCCGCTGCTAGACTTCTATGTAATAGATCCGAAACTAAACTCTAAATTCTGTTATGTAATGTAACGAGCGTATGACTCTGACTTCCCGATTACGGGATATGTCCTTACTTTATGTTAAGAAAGGAATATTTATTTTCTTTCTCTTGTCATTTATTCCTTTCATTGGTCATGTTCCCGGCTTTACTAGAATCAGTAGAAAGCGGGCGTGACAAAGAAGTGCTGAGAATCTTACATGTATGGGTACTTTAGATAATGTACCTATAAAATTTTTTTTCGATACTGGAGCTTCACATTCCTTCATTTCAACAGTATGTGTTGATACTTTTAAACTTAAGACAAAAAGAAGTGATCAAGGTTTAAAAGTAGTAATTCCCTTGGGTAAGTCTTCCATAGTTTCTCACATATGCCCTAACTTAGAATTTAAGTTAGGACTTCTTGAATTAGAAGCAAAATCTTTGAAATTGCTACCCATATGGGATGTAGATGTTATTTTGGGAATGGGTTGGTTGATAGAGAATCACGCTACAATTTGGTGCGAGCAACGAGAATATCAAGATGTATTTCCAGAAAAGTTACCCGGTTTACCTCAGGATAGACAATTAGAATTTGCAATTGATTTAGAACCTAGAGCGGCACCCATTTCAAAAGCACCCTATAGAATGGCCCCAAAAGAACTGCAAGAATTGAAAGTCCAATTACAAGAGTTTTTGGACTTAGGGTTTATTCGACCCAGTGTTTCTCCTTGGGGAGCACCAGTTTTATTGTTAAGAAGAAAGATGGTACCTTAAGAATGTGTATAGATTATAGAGAATTAAACAAGCTCATTTTGAAAAATAAATATCCGTTACCACGGATAGATGATCTTTTTGATCAATTAAAGGGAGCTAGTGTTTTCTCTAAGATTGACTTAAGATCAGGGTACCATCAGTTGAAGATTCAACACGAAGATATACTTAAGACTGCTTTTCGAACACGATATGGTCACTACGAATTTGTAGTGATGCCTTTTGGCCTAACCAATGCCCCAACAGTATTCATGGATTTGATGAATCGTATTTTCCATGAATATCTTGATAAATTCGTGCTCGTATTTATTGATGATATTCTTGTGTATTCAAAGAACGAATAAGAGCATGAAGAGCATTTAAGAATTGTGTTAGAAACGTTGAGAACTAAGAAGTTATATGCTAAATTTAGCAAGTGTGAGTTTTGGATGAGAGAAGTAAATGAGTTAAAGAGTAAATTAACTTCAGCCCCGGTATTGACAGTGTCAGAATCAGATAAGAAATTTACTCTTTATACAGATGCATTGAGCAGGAAGAATCAAACGATGATGGGGATTTCTCTTACACAAGAAAGAGAATTGATCAAAGAGTTTGAGAAGATAAAGTTAGAAGTGGTTCTATCACCAGAAACCACGGAAGACATTATTGCGTCTTTAGTTGTTGAACCCGACTTGAGAATCAGAATAATGGCAGCACAACGGCAAGATGAGCACCTGGAAAAGATAAGAATGAAGATTAGAACCGAAGGTCTTGTCGACTATCACGAAGTTGAAGATAATGCTATCATGTTCGGAGATAGAATATGTGTCCCTAACGACGAAAAGCTTAAAGAAGAAATTATGAGTGAAGCTCATAGCACACCTTATACAGCTCATCCCGGAAGTACGAAGATGTACCGAGATCTTAAACAGAAATTCATATGGGTTGGAATGAAGTGAGATATAGCGTCATTCGTAGAACGATGCTTAGCTTGTCAACAGGTTAAGGCGTTACATCAGGGACCATATGGGAAGCTGCAACTTTTGGAGATTCCTGAATGGAAATGGAACCATATAGCTATGGATTTCGTAACTGGCCTACCTAGATCGAGACGAGGTAATACAGTTATATGGGTCATAATTGATCGACTTACCAAATGCGCTCATTTCATCCCAATTCCTGCCAATTATGGAGCTAACAAGCTGGCACAGATATACGTTCAAGAAATAGTTCGCTTGCATGGAGTGCCTGTGTCCATTACGTCCGATAGAGATACCAAATTCACTTCTCGATTTTGGACGAGCTTTCAAGAAGAGTTGGGAACGCGCTTGAATTTCAGCACATCCTTTCATCCACAAACGGATGGTCAAACAGAAAGAACGATCCAAACATTAGAAGACACGCACAGAACAGTAGTATTAGATCGAGGCGAGAAATAGGAACAAGCCTTACCGTTGGTAGAGTTTGCATATAATAATAGCTATCAAGCGACAATTAACATGGCGCCATATGAAGCTCTTTATGGTAAGAAATGCAGATCGTCTCTCTACTGGGATGAAGTCGGAGAAAGAAGAGTTTTGGGACCAGAAGCGATAGAAGAAATAATCAAGATTGCACGGCAGATAAAGAGAAGAATACAAGAAGCTCAAGATCGTCAAAAATCGTATGCAGATATCCGTCGAACCGAATTGAGTTTCGAAATAGGAGATAAAGTTTTCCTAAAAGTTTCTCCTACCAGAGGTGTGCATCGATTCGGTATAAAATGAAAACTAAAACCGAGATTTATTGGACCATATGAAATACTAGAGAAATTAGGACCTGTAGCTTACAGGTTAGCATTGCCACCAAACTTTAGTAATATACATAATGTGTTTCATGTGTCGCAATTGCGAAAGTATGTGTTTGACCTAAAACACATAGTCCATCAAGAAGAAATAGTCCCTGAACCAAATTTAAGTTATGAAGAAAAGCCAGAATGCATCTTAGATCGAAAAGAACAGAAACTAAGGAATAAATCAATTCCTTTAGTAAAAGTGCAATGGAAGCATCATGGTTCAGAAGAAGAAACATGGGAATTAGAAGATCGAATGAAAGAAAAGTATCCCGAATTATTCTCAGAGGTACTAAATGTAATATCCCGTCTTTTGATCCTAAATAAAATTTTCGACGCTTTGAAATTCTCTAATTTCGCGTACTTGAATTAAATTACGAGACCAACATTTTTATAACAGTTTGAGGATAACGAGCGTTTCAGTAATTTAGTAGTTAATATCATCATTTTAATCGGATGTCATTCACAAGGGTGTCCATTGAGGGTGATTAATGCCTAATAAGATTAGTGCCATTTTTAGTACTAAAATAAAACCAATACTTATTGTTATAATAAGAAGTGCGATTAATGACACATATTGGAGTGGTATGATTATTAGATACATAGAATGACACACCAACATATATGGTACACATGTGGATACACGTAAAAATAGATGCATATATCAAGTACCGCCGTGATAATGATTGGAATAAGCGTGCAACTGTTCAGATTCTAAGCACAGCTTTAGCATGTAGATACAGTAGGGGAATAAGTAATCTAATCCCTACTAATCCTAGCTACGATGTAATGATGATCAGAATATTATAGAAATAGGCCAATGAACATTGACCCATAAATCAAGACAAGCGTGCAACTGTTCATCTTCTCCAAGTCAGAAACTAGCGACGCTTCATGTCTCCACCAATCGCCATGCCTGCAAAATCTAAAAGGAATAAGCAATTAATGCATAAGATTAGTGAGGGTTAGGGATTTAATCTTCTCTATAAAAGGGAAGGATTTTAGCTTAACCCACATCCAAAATATCATTTGCACCGAAACGCTGCCGAAATTGGAGCTCGAAGGAAACCAGGAGAAGTGAAGTAACAGCAGTAATGTTGCGCGAAAGAGAAGTTGAGACAATTTTGAGGTAAGAACTTAAAGCTCTAGCATCTATGATCGTGTCTCTTAAAATGTAATTTAGGAATATGTATTACACGTGAAAACAGACTCTAGATTGAACTTAGCATGCATAGATTTTTGAACTTAAGAACTGACCTTGAACTTAGATATTCAGCTTTAAACTTAGGTGCTGCGAGCTTGAACTATGATAAGCATAGCATGGGCTTAAGAAAAGAAAAACATAATGCTAGGATTTAGTTCAATGCCTAATATGAAACTAAGATTTCTCATAGAACACATACAACACCCAAGTCAATAGAACGAATGCAACTCGAACAAAAAGGAACTTATTTGGAGAAGAATGGATTTCCGAGGGAACAGATCGAGATCGAGACGACAGCTAGCTGCTGTCTAGAAGGACAGCTTCACTTACCACTCAACCAGTCTCGAGCAGCTCCAAACCACCTCGAACCAATCCAAATATACCTCGCACCAACCGAGACCAATCTGAAAATTTAGAACATTCATAAGACTCCATAAATTCATTTAAAAAGGAAGGAAATTCTCAGGATCATAAACATTCTATAACTAAGTAAAATAGAAAATGAAACAAATAGTAAAAATAAATAAAGGATTGAGAGTTGTGATCAGATGAGCTGAGATTAAGCTTGAAGAGTTGGACAATGTTTGCTAGTGGGCAGCAGGTCACTATTGATACTTGAACCATCTGTCTGGAAGACATCTATCTGTTGGTGAAAACAGATAGCGATGGCCAGAAAGCATACTTTCTGTTGGTGAGCAGAAAGTGATGACCAGCAAGCATACTGTCTGTGGCGAGAACAGATAGTGATATTCACTATCTGTTGGCGAAAACAGAGTAAAAGCAGATAGATAAACAGATAGTAGACAACAGATAGTGGAAAGTAGAAAACAGGGTGGAAACCAGATAGTAGGAACAGATAGTAGAAAACAAAGAGAAACAGATAGTAGACAACAGATCGTGTAACAGATCGTAGAGACAGATTGTGTAGAGAAGGCACGAAGCAGATAGCGAAACTAGAAGGCGAGAAGCAGATCGTGAGAACAGATAATGAGGTGGTGCATACTATCTGTTGGTGAAAACAGATAGTGACAAGCGGCGTGAACACTTTCTGTGGGGATGGAACAGATAGTGGGAGCGGGAACAGCTCGCTGCTGTCTTAGCGAAGAGCAGCTCGCTGCTGAGTGCTAGGGCAGATAGTGTGATGGAAACTACTACCTGTTAGAGACAGCGAGAGAAAGAGTGAGGGATAGACAGCGAAGGAGGGACAGCAAGTGGAGAGACAGCTCGCTGCCGAGAGACAGCGAGAGGAGGGACAGCGAAGGAGAGACAGCTCGCTGTCGAGAGACAGAGAGAGAGGCAGTGAGAGAAAGACAGCGAGAGACAGCGAGAGAAGGGGGTAGAAATTTGTCTAAGTATGAATCTAGAGATAGTTAGTTATGGGCCAACTTAAAAGTTACTGGGCTTCACGATTAGATAAATTGGGCCAAGTCTAATTAGATAAATGATGGTCTAATTTATCCAGTGGGTTAAACCAATCTATGTTGCGGAATAAATGAATTATGTAGATGGATTAGGAATAATTCTATCAGATGGAATTTATCTAGTTATTTAAACCAAGCCCAAGGAGTAGAACATTAATTAATTTAGACAATTAAGTTATAATTGGTTCACTAGAATGTAATCTTCAGAATTAATTTAATTATGAATCATACTAAGATATATAATAGCTAAGTTATCTGAACCTATGAAAGACTTATAGATATTCTGAGTTATGAATCGAGATATTAATTTAGGAATATCTCTCGTACATTACCCAATAAATATTTATTGAGTATAGTAGATCCTCAAACTATACAGTGACTTAGAAATCATCGAATGACTTATCTAGAAATACAGCTCCTAGACTCATGTACTAGTCGATCTTTAAGGATCGAGACTAAACACTCATGATAACCAAGGATAGTAATTCCTTGTACTTAGAATTTATTTGATATACGCGAATAATATATCTCACTCGAGATTCATATGAAAGGTTTCGACGAGAGGTCGGATCCGCATCACGAGAACAAGGCAAACACCAATCCAGACCATTCAAGTAGGCTTTTCTTACCCTATGAAAATATATGTGTGTATGCTTTCAAATGAAATGAGATGTTTTCAAAAGCACTGTCTTGCCATAAATGTTTTCGATTTATGTATGATGCCTATCTGTTATATGATAATCGAATTCGGGTTCCAGTGGATTAGCGTCTCCACTCGAACTAGTGTACACAAAGGACCGTGAGTCATCTTAGCGGGTTGACCGGTCAAAGTGTTCGTGGGAAGTGGCCACTTCCCCGGCACATAGAACTTCAGATATGGTTGAATACAAAAGAACTAGGACTGCAGTCAATTAGAACTTTCTCAAGAAATGATTTTGTGAACATAGGTGCTTTAGAGACAAAATCCCTATGATTCACTTGAATGGCTTGACAGTTATATATGTATGTGTGCGATTTCGGCACGTGTCTACTGAGTACAATTTGTACTCAGCCCTGCATGTATTTCTAAACGTGCAGGATATGAATGAAGAAGACGTGGGTGCTTTGTCGTGCTTTTGTCGGACTCCATAGTAGCTGACTCTTGGGGGTTCTGCGTGTCTTCATACATGTAGGACTTTATTATGCGATCCTGAAAGTTCCGCTGCTAGACTTTTTGTAGTAGATCTGAGGCTAAACTCTATATTCTGTTATGAAATGTAACGAGCTTATGACTCTGACTTCCCGATTTTACGGGTTTGGCCCTTATTTTATGTTATGAAATGAATAATTATCTTCTTCTCTTGTCAATTATTCATTTCGTTGGTCATGTTCCCGGCTTTATTAGAAATTAGTAGGAAGCGGGCGTGACACTAAAATTTCGGGACGAAATTTCATTTAAGGGGGAGGGAATGTAATACCCCGAAATACTGTAGCTGTAATTAAAGTGTGATTAAACCTTAATTAGGCATTTCATCCTTAAGAAATAATATTTATAAGATTATGAAGAGCTTGGAAAATTTATTATATAATTTAGAAGAAAGAATTATAATTATTCAGTTAAGAAAGAAAATGAAATTTATTAATTCCATATTACTAGAAAAAGAAATTAAGGGATTTAGAAGCCTTAATTAGAAATTAAGGAAGCATTAATCAGGACATTAGAGGCATTGCATCCCTTAAAATTATAAAGAAATGTAAAGTGAATTAGAAATGTAAAATTTTTATGTGACCTCCAATATATTTATATAGATGATATTGAGTGATAAGAAAATTTAGAAATAATTTTGGAGGTTTGAGAATAATGTCTCCGGAAAAACGTTTTTATTAAAGATTTAATGAGATTTATTTATAAAAAGGAAAACAAAGGGTATTTAAATTAATTATAGCTTCCAATAATTTTATTTTAATGATATTTGCTGATGAAAAAAATTTAGGAAGTGATTTTTGAAGGATTTAAGAATAAATGGAATATTTATTCCATTATCCGCGTAAAATGGAATTTAATCTATATTTTTGTAAAGGTTGTCCCGAATATACCTTTTATTGTTTTGGGACTTTATATTGATGAGAATGATGAGTTTAAGATGTTAAGATGATAATATTCAATATTGGAATTTTTGAGAATTATTTATGGATTTTTCTAGAATATTTGAGCAAAATAAGTGAAAATATATTATTATTTCTATTATTTTATTAATTCCGAAAATTACAAGATAAACATGACGAGATCATTTTTATGGAATGATCTAGAAAGAGTTGTGTTGGCATCTCTAGATTTAATAAAAATAAAAGGAAATTTAATTAATGATGGGAAATTACTAAAATACGCTTAATGAGATTTTTATTTAAATACCTTAAGGAGAGACTACTATTCATCCACCACCTTATTTCTCTCCTCCATGATCGACCACCCCTCTTTGAATACATATGTTTCAATTTTCTTCATTTATTTTCAAGTTTTAAGTAAGAAATTAATGGGAAATTTTTCCAAAACTTGGAATTCAAGAAAAGGGTTAGATGAGACCGAGAAAGAAAATAGGAGCGGAAGGAAAAAGAGGATCTAGAAGACGAGGATAGGTGGTGGCTATGAGAAAATAGTTCCTTAGCTCTAAGGAACTTTCAGGTGGGCTTTCTAACCAAAGAATGCACGTGCTAAAGAAGTATTTATGTTTTGATATGTTTATTATGTTTAAAGAAGTTTGACTTGCCTATTTTTGAGCATGTTGCATGTACCTATCTACGCCAGAATTACGATATCGGCCCTATGCCGGACGAGCTGCCGGTAAGGATTTGTGTGCACATTAGACCGTGAGCCGGTGAGCGGATTGGCCGGTCAGAGTGTTTGAGAGGGAGGCCTACCTCTCAACACAAGAAAGTAGATATGGTATCACAGATTTAAGATTTATGTCTGCAGACACATTAAATGCATGTTCAGTTTTTATTGTTTCAGAAAAGAGAAGATATATGTTTTAAGAAGCATATGCAGTTTATTTCTTAAAACCCTGTATATGCTAAAGATGGCAAGTCAATCATATAGCTCTAAGAGCAAGTTTTAAATGTTTTGGCATGTGTCCACTGAGTGCTTTATGTACTCACGCCCTGCATGTATTTCTAAACATGCAGGTTGAGCTGGGAGATGGCGAATGGAGCTAAACACTGTAGTTAGTTGGCATGTAAATTATTGAGTGGGTTATGGTCATTTTGTTAAACTTTGTTGAAACATACTTGTAAGCCCTGAGTTATATGTCGTCATACATATAGCTCAACCACTCTTTCTGTTGCGAAACTTGTTTTCCTTCTTGTTGTTAATCTGAGTACTTGGTGTCTTTATGCTTACTTAGTTTATGGAATCCATGTTGATGGTTTCCTTTGTGAATCATCATGTTCAGCCTTTTTCTTGGTTGTTTGAGTTGTACTTTTGGTATATTAAAAACCAAGATCATAAATTGTATGAGTTTTGTTGTTTCGCTAGAAACAGGGCAGAATGTTGGAACTCCTTTTTCATTCGTTTATTCTGTCCGAAATCATGGGAAATTGATACCATTTTCAAGATCTTTTCGATACCTTTCTAACGGTTCTTTCGGATCTCAATTTGGAGTCCTGATGAGTAAGTTACAAGTCTTTGAAGTTCAGGTGTCAAATCTGTCTTAAATCCCTGCGAAAACTTTGATTCAATTATCTTTGAGATTAAACTTCCTTTCCAAGAGTTTCCTAAGTCAACCGAGTCATGGCCTAATTACTTAACTAAGAAAGGGTTAAGAAATTGGGCTGTGACATATAGATTTTTTGGTTTAGTTCATAATTTAGGGTTTAGGATTTAGAGTTTTAGTTTAGGGTTTAGGGTTTA
>JAPKLX010000653.1:42641-65855 GCA_026898415.1 Leonotis leonurus | reverse complement strand
AGAATAATATTGACAATTGCTACTTATTATCTATTCTTAATTAGAACATTAGGAACAACCTACATACTTGATAATAAAAAAATAGGTCTAATGAAAAGAGCGGGTCATTACAGAGAAACTACTTACAAGAGTCGGTATCAATCCTAATTCTAGCAGGGTTGATGTCTCGAGAAAATATCCGCGGGTATGGATGATGTCGGGATCAAAATCCCAAGATATCAAGCAGTGGTATCAATTTGGGGCACTTGCCACAGTTTATACTATGTCTCCATCGTTTCCAGAGATCAAGGGTCTACCTAAATGGATCTAGGAAGTAGTGCATAAAACTTGAGCAAATAATGAACAACTTTTCCGAGGTGATATATTGGAGTTTTATTTCATAAGTGCAGCACCAGAACCAGCAGGGAAAGGGAATCACAAGGCCTTTCACTACATAAGGCTACGACAACCCCGAATAGATGCCTTTAACCAAATTAAGGCACCATCTAATGACGTTCCATTGATTGCCTCAATTTATGATGATCAAATCACAACAAGGCGAGCATGGGGATTATGGGTCTATCTCATGGAGATGGACAAAGTCAAGTTTCCATTCAAGTTCTTCCCGAACTCGACGAATGGAACTCGACGAATAGAAAAAACAACCAAGTTCGCGGAGGAGTCGTTCGAAAGAAAAAGAACTCTTCCGTGGGAAAATAAGATAGAAATGAGTAAAGAAACTCATCGCAAATTCTGCAACATGGCTCACTTTGGCCATTGGGAGTCCAAGATATGTTCGGACTGCCCATCCCAATGAGCACTCGAATTCGGAAAAGGCTTCTTATCTAAACAAGTTAAGAAGAAATTTCGATCCAATGTGTATGGGGAGAAGAATAATTCTCTAAAAAGACGAGCTCCAAGTGCCCTTCCAAAAAAGGAGGATGGCCAACAAAAATAAGGGAGCCATGTGAAGGTTTAGCAGAAGATGCTTTTAATAAAATAGAGCATGTGATTGAGAAGCACCAACCAAAAAGAAAAAGACAAAGGTGGGTGATAGAAAGAGACGTTCCACCCAAAAAGGAATCGTCGGTGGAACAATAATGGAGACGGACCACTAACTTCCGAAAATAATTCAAGGAAGGGGTCCAACCACTACAAGATAATTGTGTTGACATCCTTATCTGGACCCAGCTTCACGTGAAAGAAGGATCATCCATAAGATAAGGAATTCAAGACAATAATGCAGCACGAATAGGAGTCCTAGAGACTCCTATATAAACCAGACGATGGAGGAAGTTTAGATCATCGAGTTTCAATTCCCTTTCTAGTTTATGCGAGTTACAATTTCAGGTACCATAGGTAGCTAAACAAGTTTCTCTCCTCCCTAAAGGAGATTTACTTATATTTTAATAAATATTATATAATTTCTTAATAAAATATCGGGCTTTTGCTCATCTAATTTCATATTTTCTTTACCAACAAAATACTGTTACTCCCTGAGTAGGAAATGAACGAGGACTGCGCTGATGGCTGCTGAAGGAATCTACGACTGGAAATCATACGGTGCTTCGGGTGGTTGGACGTGATCCCTAAAACTTCCGGTGGATAAACCCGGTAGCTTATCGGTCAAAAAGGTATAAAGTTAGTTTAAATGTTACGAAAGTGTGATGGACCTGATAGAAATGCATGTTTTATTTCATTTGATGTATTAATTAATTTTAACTATATTAATAATAGAGAAATTATGTTAAAAAAGGGTATAAGGGTCAAAAACACATAAATTGGGTACTTTTTAGATAGTTTTACAAGAAGGGTACTTTTCATTTTTTTAGTTACGAAAAGGGTACTCTTCATATATAATCCAAATTTTTATAATGTAGTGATCTTGGGAGTTAAATCTTAAACAAATTATATAAGTTTCTCTATATAGCATAGTTGGGTTTTCCAAAAAGAATTTTTGTCAAATGAATTTTAAACTATTTTCCCAACGTTTTTCAAAATAATGTTGCAATTATTTTTTTATCGAAAATCTATGCACACTCATTTTTTAAAAAAGAAGTTTCTTTCAAACTACTAATGATAAATTTGTGAAATTTTAACGATAGCTTTCCAAACTCATTTTTGTTATCCTTGAAGGAATAAAAACGTGAGGTTATACATTAAAGACATTTTAAAGACGATTAGAAGTTGAATTTTTATTACGATATTAAACGAACTCTAATGATTGTGAAATTTTACACACATACTAAAACACATAGGGAATATGTCTTATAAACAATTTTGGGTTTCATTGAGCCAAGAATCTAAAATAAAATCACATAGTTTCGAAATATTTTTCACAAACACATCTACTCATGTCATATGAGCAGTTGACTTTAAAAACTCATGATAAATTGAAAATAACTCAAATTTAGTAGAATAAAATTTTAGAGTGACCATAACATCTTAAAGTTTTATATTCTGAAAAAAAACACATAAAACCATTTCACTCTGTTTCTACCGAATTTTCAAAGCTAGACAAATGCCCAGATTTTCGCAGTAATTGACAGTTTGTGCAACCATTTAGAAAAATTCATAATAAATCAAGATGTAATACCCCGTCTTTTTAAGTTCCGAATTAAACGATGTTTCGAACTCGATTGTTAATTATATATTGAACGTTGTAGTAATAATTGAGAATTTAATCTAGTTAAAAGGAATTTTGGTTTAAGATAATAAGTAATTAAAGATTTCTTGATATATATTAAGAAATGTTGTTATTAAGGATAAGTATTTATTTTTTTTGGAAATATTTAAGAGTAAGTATAAGTGTTATTTTAAGATCAAAAAAAAAATATGCATGGTTGCATATAGAATTAATTATGTGTTAAAGATCTTATCTATGTAGGTATATTATCATACTACATGTATGGATATATATATATATATATATAGGTTGTGGGGATTTATCATAAGCAACAATAGATCACACGCATAAGACTAGAAATTATGATGAGATATGCAAGATCTATATTGGAAGAAGGAAAGCCAATAAGTATAAACACTTGAGTATACATCATCTATTATATATATGTTGATAGTACAGTACATGGCATAAAGTAAACTAAAGAATCCTACGGTAATAGCATAACTACACTCGGTGGTGTATAGAAGCAAAGTAAGGAAGGAAAGCTAAATAATTGAAACACTTGAGTAGAAAGCATATCTTATAGATATGTATTGATACATAGCTTGCCAACACCAAACTCTATATAATACATTTGATTAAACAAAATAAATTAAAAGCTAAACTAGAAGAGACAAACTGCAAAGGCAGTGAATAAACTAGAAAAAGGAAAGAAGAAAAAGGAGGAAACATAAGTATGGTAGTGGCAGCAAGGGAGAAGAGACAGCGCAGTAGGAGACTGCAGCTCGGTTGAGTATAGGAAAGAGGATACTTCCATGCCCTACTCTATGATTCCTCTTCCATCACCTACAATGAATAGAGTAAAGACCTATTAAAATAGATATTAAGCCTTAAGCATTAAGCAACAATATACATTGCATAAAACTATATAAAGGGGTACAGGGGACTGCTTGAAACGTTTATCCCCCAACATATTTCACCTATCAGTTTTATATAAGAGAAGTAGCAGAATCAAATATTCAGGAAATCCACAACTTCATTCAAAGAGAAGGAGTTAAAGTCCTCATCCCTTAAAACTCTTATGATAACAAAGAAAACATAAAACTGCATATAAGTGTGTTCTCAGATTCAGAACATATATATATATAGTTAACCAAATAACAATGGGAAGTTAAAAAGGGTTCTAAGTTCAAGGTTAGCAAATATTAAACTGAAGAGACAAGTTAGACAGAAATGTAAAACGTAGAACCATTCTGAATACATAAAACTGAAGTAGTAATTATGCAGTTTTCAAACTGTTAAAACATGGACATATTTTCAGTTTCAGATCATAAGACTCTATCATACAGTCATACTAAAGTGCAGTTTATATATATATCATTAAGATATCAGTTTAAGGGCCAGAATATAAACTCAGAACCTATGTGAGTAGTTTTGAACAAATAAGTCTTAAGCAATTATTCCACAGAACCTAGAGATCAACATATAGTCTTTCTTCATCAGAAAAATTTGATCCGAGTATGAGTAACACACTATAAATTCTAAGTCAGTTTGAGATTGAAACCTAGTAAATTTTTAGGAAATACCATTGTCCATAGAAGGTTAGAAACCATAAGTTTAAGACTGTAAGTAAACTTTCAATAAATTAATTACACAGTAACACACCAAGAATTGAAATTTAAGAATCAAAACACATACATACTCTTAAATATTCAGTTTCAGAACATAGAGGTTATACCCTAGAACATAAGAGGCAAACGAAAGTGCATTCAAAACTGAATGCTAAAAACATTGGGAAATTAATAACAGAAAATTTGAAAGAAAGAAAAGAAAAGACTGTAAACTTAACTGCTGTCCAAACCGAGCATCTCTTGACCAAATGCCCAAAACTTCGAGTGCAGTCATTTTAAACCACCCTAGCTCCAAACTGAAATCGAGCAGTTCCCTCACCAAATTTACATCTCACAAAGACAGAAATCTCTGCTTATATACTTTGAAATTTACACTAGAACTTAATTAAAAACATTGGCAGACTGTGAAATTAAGATATTCAGACCTCATACTTTAGTTTTAATCTTTTAAGAGTAAGTTCAAAGCATCCTCTTTACTAAAAGAAATCTCAGAAACACAGAATAAGCATGCTCAGAATTCAGAACTTACACTGACTGAACACATGAAGCATAAGGTAGATGAAAAATAGCAACAAAATTAAGCAAGCCACTTAAATAATTGCAGAGCCTTAAAGAATATAAACGTCAACTTAGAAATGAAGTACAGAACATAGCACCAATTTCAGATTTTAGAAAACAAGTCACAGATTTCAGAATCTAGACATTCATTTTCAGATTTCACAACATAGATATATAAATAAATATATATATATATATATATATATATATATGTTGCAGAACATTAGACCACCCAAACAGATATCCAGATTTTAGAACATAGATCTATGTTTTATATATTTCAGACTTGGAACATAGAATCATAGTCAGATTCTGAAACCAAACCAGAAAATTTAAACTGTGAATAGAACATTCAATGACTTAAACTCTTAACCGCTGCATAATATTTTCATAATTATGCAAATAACGAGACTGTAAAAATTTTAAAAGAAAACTACAACCACAAATCACTCGAAATCTGAAAGATAATAAGGAAATGAAAGTAAGAAGGTAAAGGGAAAAGAACTTAGCTGAGGTCAGTGAGGCTTGCCCCAGAATGTAAAACTAAAACCCTCTTCACCCTTAGAAACCAGCAACCCTCCTCAGAAATCGACATAGAAAGCAGTCAGTTTAGAAAATTCAAACCCAAATCGGGAAAAGAAAGGAAATTGAAAGCATGCATAGATTTCCACCAAACAAAATCTTAAGAGATTCACAGAATGAAAAAAACCTAGGCAAGATTGAGGCAGAATCGAAAACTAAGTAAAAGCAGAGAATAAAGAAAGATAGGTTTTTACCTTGAAATTACTAATTAGCTCCCATAAGAGAAATTGGAGGTAGGAAGGACTCTACCTTCCTGCAGAAAACAGGAAATCAAGAGAGAGTGAATAGAGAGGAAATCGAGAGAGAGGGAGAAGATTATACCTTGGATGGAGAGGAGTCAGTCGACAGCAACACCACGTCGAGCTCTTCGCCGTTCAGTCAAGAAACCGAGAGTGAGGAGGGAGAAACAAGGAGAATGAGAGCGAGAGAGAGTGAAAACAGACGGAGAAGGAGAGATGGAAGAAGGGAAGGAGATAGAGAACAGAGAGAGTAGAGAGGGGAGCAGAGAGGGAGGCGAGTGAGAGTGAGAGTGAGAGTGAATGAGTTAGGGTAAATATTAAGGTAGAAGAATCTAGACATGGTCTGGGTAACTGGGCCGGGTTGAACAAATTATGGGCTTAACTAAATAGAAATTATTGGGCCTTAAGTAATTAAATGAGTTGGGCTAAAACAGTAAGTAAAATGAAAGTGGGTTATGGATTGGGTATTTTACAAATATAATGGGCCGTGTTAGTCGATTTTTGGGCCGAGAATTTAAGTTATTTTGGGCCGAGTTGTGGGCCCAGTCTAATAAATCCATTGGGCTTAAGTGAATTAATACATATGGGCCAATAATTAAGAATTTGGGCCGAAAATTTATTTAATGGGCTGAAATTAATTAATCTAATGGGCCCAGTTAGTAATCTTAAGATAATTAATACTTAATCTAATTAAATTAATTGGTGAAGATCCAATTTATTAAGAAATACTAATAATGGAAGAAGGGATAGTAATATATATTAAGTGTTAATATTTAGAGCTATTAATTTAGATAATTAAAGCCTAAGTATTAAATCATGAAGATCCAATTTATTTAGTAATTGAGATCTAAATTAAGAGAAATTGATATCTCTTATTTTATTGAGGATGATTTAAGAGATTAATATTTTAAGGTTATTTAAAGAGTTAAATAACTAGAAATTACAATATTATTTGAATGATTAATTATTGAAAGTTAATTATTTCATTAAGTGTTAATACACTTATTGCCTTAAAGGCAATTACCGGATAATTGAATCAAGGATTCAACACATTAAAGAATATTGATCCGAGGTATCAATATCTTCATTAACGAGTCGAAACGAGAATAATATATATTCTTAAGATTAAAGGTTTCAAATGCACGAAGGGCATTTTATTTATACGAGTTTTTCTAAAGGTTCTTACGAGAGACCTGTTTCGTGTTGCGAGATCAAAGTCAGTGCAAACCGAAGTTATCCAAGTAGTCTTTTCTAAACTCTATAAAAATTATATGCGCCGTATGCTATTTATGTTGTTTTTGAAAGGATCTCAAATTGAGGAAATATGTTTCAAAGTATTGTCTTGCCGAAAATGATTTATGTTTTGTATCAATGCTTATCTGGATGATTCCTGGTTAAATGATCTAAATAAATGAAATCGAATTCGGGTTCCAGTGGGTAAGCATCCCCACTCGAACTAGTGTACACAAGTAAATAACCGTGAGTCGTTGAAGATGTCGACCGGTTACAGTGGACCGTGAGTCATCTTAGCGGGTTGGCCGGTTCGGTGTCCGTAGAAGGTGGCCACCTTCTCGGTACCATAAATTAAAAGGGCAGATATGGCTTGAATACTAAAGAAAATGAGACTGTACAGTCAAATATCAGTATTCACAAAAAGGATTTAGTGAACGTAGGTGCTTTTAAAGACAAAATCCATACGTGTCACTCTTACGGCATTGACAATTATATATGTATGAATGTGATTTCGGGCAATGTGCCTACTGAGTACTTTTATACTCAGCCCTGCATGTATTTATAAATGTGCAGGTTGAGACGTGATGATGGGAGATGCTATGACGGGCTTGTCGGTCTTAAATTTAGTCTTGGGTGTCTACGTGTCTTCATACACGTAGACTTCAGTCGATCCTTTTTCCGCTGCGTGAGTTTCTATCAGTTTTTATCAGGCGTAGGTGCCATCTATGTAAATTAAATCTTCGGTTGAACTGAACTCAGTTATCGAATGATCAGTGTTCTATCAGTCAAAGTTTTCAGTGTTCAATTTAATCCGAATGATCTTTCGTTCAGTCAGTATATTCAGTGTTCCATTCTATTCTTCATTTATTTTATCAATTAGTCGCGCGCCCGGACTCTGCCGGGGAGGGCGGAGGGTCGGGACGTGACACAAAAACATAACAAAACTGAGTGATTCAAGTTGGAGATTACTCCTAAATCGATCTAGTTTATTAATATGTTAAGAAGATAAAAATTTGGATAATCATACTATACAAATATGGCGAGACAGAATCCGGTCATAAACTTCTAAACACAAGAATGTAACACAAAATTTTATCTCTTAGTTCATTATGTTTGACTATCAACAGAACATCAAACTACTATTTCTCAAATAAAATAACCATATTTTCCCATATTAACACAAGAAAATTTCTAATCCTACCCAATTCGGTCTAAATCGGTAAAGAGAAAGAATGACTACCTTATGGGAGAACTAAAGTGTGAAGGTGAAGCTTTCATGGTGGTTTTTCGGAGTTCCCCTCTCCTCTATGATAGATAGAAGGGGTGAGAAGTGAAGGATGACAATGGAGAAAATGAAGGTCGAAAAGATCAAACTTACTACTTTGGCCAATATTTTAGCCTTCCATGGCTACCTTCCAGCCATTTTTTGGATGATTGGACCCCGGAAATAGAATTTACACATCGAAAGGAAGGTTGAGGGGAAATTTGAGCTCATTTGGTGGCCGGAAAAATTTTCCGACTACGGTCGGCGGTGGTCCGACATCTTTCCGGCAGTGGGCTGGAGAGCATCTCTTTCTACACTCTCTCACTCTCTCTAAAATATATGTAGGGTGAAAAATGATGAGGAAAGAAGAAGGAAAGGTATTTATACCCATTTCGTCTTGAACTTTAAAAATTCACCTAGGGCTAAAACGATGTCCGATATTTACTATCTTCGTGTCTATGGATTCTTCTCGACGAGCTCTATTATTAGATAGTATAAGCACGTAACAAGAAAAATTATTTTTTCAATTTACTCATGCGCATGCATTACCGTTGTATAAATATATTATCTTAATCAAATATTAATAAAAATTATTAAAGTTTGTAACTATGTTTAAAAAAATCGAATATATTCCAACGAGATTTTCTTAATAATAATAATATTATTATTATTTAATTAATTTTCAAACAAACATATCAATTTTTCCGGATATTACAAGTGCATGCCCTATGGCATGGTCTGGTCTTGAAGAGCTAATCTCATGATCTGCCCTCATGAGTTGGCATTATACATGGCCTTAGTCAGTGGCCTTAGTTAATGGCCTTGTGCTATTAACGTGGATGAATGTGGACAAAGGCATGTCCAGATTGAAGGGTTTAATATGCCATCAATTGTCATCATTTTGTAACTCTTGTAATGGCCATATGACTTAAATCAACATTATTGCCATCAATTCCTACAGGCACCCATGTATGGGAATAGACCTATAAATAGGTCACTACAGAATGCATTCCATGCACATGAAAAACCTCTTGCATACTATCATATTGTTGCACAACAACTTCTTTTTGTATCTCAAGAAGCTCTGTACTTAATCTTGTTTAGTTGGCCGGAGCTCGGTCTGTTTGCGGTGCTACTACACTCCAAGACGAAAGTTGTTTCATCTTTGGGGACATTGCGTCAATCTGAGGGCACTACCAGAATGTAATTTGTCTTGCGGATAGAGGGCTATCCTCGACTCAGCTTCTACTCCTGTTTCTAGTTTTATAATTCTAGTTTGTAATAGTTCAGTCAAAATCATTTGTAATTTTTTTTCAATTGTAAATTTTTCTACATGTTATATTCTTGAGTTTTGTAACATATTTGTTTTCACTTTCATATAATGTGAATAAATATTTTGTCATTAGTTTGTTATTTATTTTTTATCAATTATTTATTGCAAACAAGTCTATTTTATACATTGTAGACAATGAGTGGATCGTTGTTCACAAGAGGTATCATTGTCGGCTTCTTCAAAAATAAAGTTCACAACCCAGAAAGACTTGGAAAGTCTAGTCTTAAAAGGTTGTGGTATCATTCTGCTGTATAGTGTTGACTTTAGCCGACATAATGATATCGGTGCATTTATGCTGGTTTACATCTAATTGCATATTTTCATTGTATGATTTCAAAGTGAGATAAGTTCTTCTCTGCTAATAGTGAAGAACAAGGACTCAAATATTCTTTATTTCTTAATCTATATCAGAAATATTAAGTATACATGGCTGATTATGCAATGATTTGATGTGTTTTCATTTGTGGCCTGTCGTAACCCTATAAAGTAAGATAAGGATATTTAGTTTAATGAGAAACATTGTAATGTTAGAGCGTAGAATCAGATCTTGGCGAGTCTGAGTTGATTATAATAGTGTGAGACGTTTAGAAATATTTATTATATAGAAACACAACCGATTGGAATTTTTATTCGATATAATAATTATTGGGAACCCCACTAATTTATTTATGTTTTGATGATATTTTTCGAAACAACACTTAGTCATTTCAAAGATCTCAAAAACCATGTTATCAATATAATCTTGTAAGGAACAACTTGACTATAAAAGAAGCAGATTGTTAGTTATATAATCTGTATTATTCTTATAGAGCTTTCCTGGACATATTGATCACTAAATCGACAAGTACATATTAATTGTACTCAACTAGCTATTTTAGTTAGGAACAGATCGTTATACAAACGATTTGTCCCTATTTCCAGTAGATAGTTGTCCTCTGTACTTATCATGGTTTTTGATGTTTTTCTTTCTAGAATAAATTTTATCCGATCACAGATGTAAAAAGGAAAGTTTAAAATTTCGAACTTACTTTTAGGAATGATCTGTGTCTTTCTAAGAATAGTTTGAACAACTGCAAATATAATAGATGGTTAGAAAACCATCAGTCCTATAGATCTAGCTTTTCTTGTTTATAGGATCAATAAAGACTTGAATCATCTCAAGTATACGATCGTGGAGCAAACAGATCGTTCATCACGTAGGGAACGTTTATCCCAAACCACGTTAACTACTTGCGTTCGTTATTTTCTTGTTTACTTTATTCATCATCTTCTTCATATCATTTCATAAATTAGTTTAATTAATATTTGTAGTAAAGAAAACTGTTTTCACTTTAACAAGAGCCATAAACCACCAAATTTCGCACACCACTTAGTTTGAATTTAACTTTCAAAGTTCTACTTAATCTTTGTGAATCACCTATAAGGCCTTATTTGATTAAGTTTAAATCTTTCTACCAAGAACTTAACTTGCTACTCAAGCTATCTTATTTATTAAGTGTGCTAAGCTTTATTCTTTAATCTAAAAATGAGAAAACCCTAAAAGTTTGAATTGGTTTATTTCTCCCCACCCCCCCCCCCAACCCCCTCCACTCATACACCAATCTTGCTCTTTCGAGACCAAGTGGTATCAGAGCAGTGGTCCATTTTGGCCATTGTTTCCATTTCACAAGAGTTAATCTCTGTGTGGTCATCTTGGATAGATCTAGGAAAACGTTTTCACTGCATAACACTTGCACTTATCTAATCATTTACTTGAGTCATGGAAGGACAGATGGTTCGTGCCTGTGAGGACTTCTCCATCGTTGGATATGATGACTGAGCATCATAATCGAAATGTGTTTGAGAGCTCAACACATAAAGATGTGGAAGATCATCACAGATGGACCTATCTAAATCATGCACAAATACAGCGCTGAAATCAAAGACGGAACCGGTCCTACTCCATTTGTTGAGATAGTCGAAAAGGAGAAAAGTATGGACAAATATACTGCCAAAGAAAGAAAAGAGGTTGGACTCGATGATTATGCCAAAGGGCTAATTTCCAGCACAGTTAGAGGCATATACTTGGCCAAAATCAGACATCTCCAAATTGCAAAGGAGATGTGGGATGTGCTTAAAGAAATCAGCTTGGATCGGGTATAATACAAGAAAATAGGTTGTCCATTGTTTGCAACAAGTTTGAAGAGTTTAAGATGAAACCTGGAGAGACTAACAGATACAAGAACAGGTTCACATAAGTACTTATAGAGATTGCGATGATTGATAAGAACAAATATTCCCAACGAGAGAAGAACTTGAAAGTCATCCGAGCACTACCTGCAAGTTAGGAAATCTACTTCTCCATGCATCCCATGATGCCTAAGTTTAATTCTCTAACTACTGATTGTCTATTTGATTTATTCACTAAAAATAAATATGAAATTAATCGTAATCATGGATCATCTAACTCAACTTCTAGTAAGCCATCTACTGCATGAAATAAGGATAAAGATGCAGCGTTCAAAGCAAAGGCGAAGGGAAAGACAAAGGAGAATTCAAAACTGACTCCAGCTGTTGTTGTCAAAGAATCGTCAAGCTCAGATGATGAAAATTATCCTATGAAAAACTACTTTGAGGAATATTTTCTCATGGCCAAAAGATTTCAAAGGATGGAAGTGAGAGCTAACAGATACAAGAGACTCTACAATGAGAACAACATCAGGAACTTTAGAGGGAAAGAATGATCTGTTGATCGACCTAAACGGAAAAGTGATGTAAAATCAACCTCATATGTTAAAGCTGACCTCTCTGAATTTTCATGTTTTAAGTGTGGTTGGAAAGGACACTTCAAAACAGACTATCCCGACATATCAAAGACAGAAAGAGATGAGCTTCGATCTAAAAGAGATAAAGAGATAAAAATCTCAAAGAGCAACGAAAAGCAATGATATTTGAAGAGCAAGCAACACAAAGCCATCTGTCAGATAGCTCATCAGAAAATGATGAAGCATTCGTAGCTGTTCATGAAGAGGATGAATGGGGACGAATGTTTCATAGGGTATGACAATAGACTCGACAATCCAGAGGTAAATTGTCAAGATTCTATTTCTTCTAATCCATCTGTTTATGACTCTGGTGAAGTGGAAGAAGATGATCTGTCAATGGACGATTTCATAAAACTCATGGAGGATCACGCTAGACTGAACAAAATGTTCAAACACGCAATAAAGGGAAATGGTAGGATGGCAACCACCATCCAAAAAATGAAGGATATCAACAGCTCGTTCAATGACAGAGAGAATGCGCTAATGATGCAACTCAAAAGCAAGTGTGAAGAAATTTACGCACTAAATGCCAAAATTGCTGATTCAATTGACCAAGAAGCGTCTGCAAATAGCAAAGTCAATGATCTAAGTGCAATGATAAAGCACTCTATGCACAAAAAGGAAGATCGAATCAAATGATCAACGATATGCAAAGACGAGCAGCAGATTGCACTGGCCTTGGTTTTGATGGAGTGGATATAGGACCCCCATCAGGAAAGTTTGTCAAAGAGAAGGGTATGGACAAGCTGGTAAATCTCTACAACATCAATCCAAGACTACCAAAAGCCGTCTTGGTGAAAACACATTACAAGCAACAACCACAACTCTACTCAAAGAAGAAATATATAACACATGGAGTTGGATATCAACAGATGAAACCATCTGCACATCACCATCAAAGACAGGCAGCTCATCTACAACGATCTGCTCCTCAACACAACAGGAGATATCAACTACTTGTTCCCGCTAAACAATTATTCTTCAAACCATCTGTACCAAAGAACCAAACTGTAACAGCTCAACCACCTGCAAAACAGAAATAGATAGACTACATTGATATCAGCGGCAAACAGATCAGGCCGTCTCAAAATGTTTCCATTATTAGACAAATTTGGGTTTTAAAAAGAACTTTGTCTACTGACAAAGCACCCTCTATCAGTAGGGTAGCTGAGTAAATTTTTATTGTAGGATAGGAGATCGATAAGAAGAACGCATACAACGCGGTGTGGATACTCGATAGTGGATGCTCTAAACATATGACATGCAACAAAGAACTGTTAACCAACTACAAAGAATGCATTGGACCAATTGTTGCCTTTGGAAGGAGAAGAAATTCTTCTTACCAGGATTTTGCAGGACATGTTATATATTGTACAATAGGATGAACAGATCGAAACGTGCCTAGTGACAAAATCTAACCTTGAGACCAGCTGGTTGTGGCATAAACAACTAAGTCATCTAAATTTCAAATCCATCAACAACTTGGTGAAGGACAAGCTGGTTGAGGGTCTACCCGATCAAGTATTCGATAGAGATCACATATGTGAAGCTTGTCAAGCAAGAAAACAAACAAGAGCCTCATTTTAAACAAAGGCAGCTCACTCAACAACAAGAACATTGGAACTTCTCCATCTTAACCTTTTTGGACCTGTATCTCCATTAAGTGTAAATAGTAGAAAATATACTCTCGTAATTGTAGATGACTTCTCTAGATTTACGTGGGTTATTTTTATGTTTAAGAAAAAGGAGACCTTGGAGAAGCTACCTGACTTACTAAACAAATTGTCCAACCAAAACGGGACTTCCATCATCACTATTCGATCAGATCGTGGAACAGAGTTCATCAATCACATGATCGAAGCCTACTGCTCTAAGATGGGAATTCAACATCAAACTTCATCATCTCGTACGCTACAACAGAACGGGATAGTGGAATGATGAAACAGATCATTGAAGGAATCAGCCCATACAATGCTAAAAGAAATTAATCTCCCCAAGAAATTCTGGGCGGAAGCAAGAAATACAGCCTGCTACACACAGAATCGATCTGTGATAACTCTACGCCATGGAAAAACTCCATATGAGCTGTGGAACAACAAGAAGCCTCGCATTAAATATTTTCGTTCATTTGGTTGTAAGTGTTTCATCCACAATAATGGTAAATCACAATAAAAACATTTGATAGTAAGGCCGATCAAGGGATTTTCTTAGGATATTCTGACATCAGCAAGGCATATCGTGTTTTTAATAAAAGAACCCTTGTTGTGGAAGTAACACCTCATAGAGTATTTGATGAATCCACTTTTGAGGTTTCAGGTACAGATAGCTCTTATTCTACAAAGGATGATAACTCAACAATGAAGTTGAGAAACTACACAGATCAACTCATTGATGATATTCTAATTTGGAGTCCACGAAGAGAAGAAGAGGAAGAGGAAGGAGAAAATTTTGATCAACCTACTGTAGAGGTGTCACAGCATGGGGGAATAATCAATGATGAATTTTCACAACCACCAGTTGTTGAACAATCTGTCTCTCAATCTGTGCCAGCACAAGATCAACAACCACCTGCTCAAGAAATAAGTAGCGAACTTTCTAAACTTGACATAGATAATGATAATCCTTTTAATGTCTTAATCGCAGATCATCCTGAATTTGAGGATCCACCTGCTGAACCCAAACTCGAAGTTTCAGAGGAAGAGATGAAAAGGCGAAAAAAATGGATAGATAGTCATCCAACCAAGCTAATTGTTGGGAACCTAGCAGATAGAGTAAAGACACGAAGAATGCATGGAGAAAGTGCACTACTCAGCTACTATCTATCTCACGTCGAACCTAAAGATGTCATTGAAGTCTTACAAGATGCCGATTGGACCAATGTCATGCAAGAGGAGTTGAATGAATTCAAAAGAAATGAAGTGTGGTACTTGGTTGATCGACCTGTGCATCAAGGTGTCATAGGTGTGAAATGGATATTCAAAAATAAAAGGGATGAAACATGAGAAGTGGTTAGAAATAAAACTCGAGTAGTCGCAAAGGGATGCTGCCAACAGGAGAGAATCGACTTCAATGAAACATTTGCATCTGTAGCTAGACTAGAGGCTATACGGTTGTTTCTTTCCTACGCAACATATCAAAGATTCAAAGTGTTTCAAATGGACGTCAAAAGTGTCTTCCTTAATGGAATTTTAGAAGAGGAAGTCTATCTGGAACAACCTCCTGATTTCGAAGTGGAAGATGAAAGCAAAGTGTACAGTCTGGTTAAAGCTGTATATGGAATAAAATAAGCTCCTCGAGCTTGGTATGAAACATTGTCCACATTCCTGCTGCAATCAGGATTTAAAAGAGGATCTGTGGACAAAACTCTATTCACTATCAAAGTCCAAGAATATATCCTTTTAGTTCAAATATATGTTGATGATATTATTTTTGGATTTAAATCTGAATATCTTTGTAAAAAATTTAGCAAGCTCATGCAGGATAAGTACAAGATGTCTATGATGGGAGAGATGAATTTCTTCCTAGGCATACAAGTCAAACAATCTGCTGAAGGGATCTTAATCAACCAATCCAAATACATCAATGATCTCATCACTAAATTTAGAGTGAAGGATAGCAAACCTGTGAAAATCCCTATGCAAACTAATGGACAGATTGGTCCAGACGTACTTGGCAAAGCCGCTGATATAAAATAGTATCATGGCATAATCGGGTCATTATTGTATTTAACTGCTAGTCGACCTGATATCACTTTTGTTGTTGGTGTTTGTGCTAGGTACCAAGATAATATAAAAGAATCTCACATGGAAGCAGCCAAAAGGATTTTACGTTATCTCAAAGGCACAGCCGAGATAGGTTTGTGGTATCCATGTGATGATAATTTTGAACTAACTGGGTATTCTGATTCTGATTATGTGGGTTGCAAGCTTGATAGAAAATCAACATCTGGGACTTGCCAATTCCTTGAAAGCAAGTTAATTTCCTGGTTTTCTAAGAATCAAACTTCAGTTGCAACCTCAACAACAGAAGCAGAATACATGGCTACAGGGAGCTGTACCACGCAAATTCTATGGTTAAAACAGCACCTCAAAATCTAGTGTTTTACACTCACTGCAAGCACGTTGGTGTTCGACATCATTTCATACACGATCACGTCGAAAAGAAGAACATCAAGATCGAGAAAATTCATACCGACATGCAGCGAGCTGATATTCTCAAAAAAGCTCTAGCAGAAGATCGTTTCAAAATGTTATGTGGGAAGCTGGGTTTGGTAAATTTAGATGAAAATAATACTAAGTATTGACTACATGTCTGCATCTGGGTCTGGTTCATCTTCTCCAGCTTCGCACGCATCTCCAATACTATTATCGAAAATTCTCCATATGATCGAGGCCAAGCTCTCGCCGGAGCCTCGTGCTGTCCTCAACCATCATGGGTTTCGCACCCTTGATGTGTTGTTCGGCAAGATTGAAGCTTGCAAAGGTTTATTTTGTGTTCTAGAAACATGACATAAGGTTTTACTGTGATTGAAACAAGCATGATAAATGTGCTTAAAATATCTAAATGTCTATAATTTTACTTATAGATGTATGTCTCTAATATGATTTAGCATGTTTTGGTTCTCAAAGCTCATATGAAATGTCTGGTAATATGTTAAGAAGACTATTTATTCATTATTCATAATTTCCACATAAATTGCATTAAACATGTTTCTCTGTTAATCCATCTTACTGAGATAATGATTATAGAGAACCATCTGCTATGCTCCAAAGACGATCTACTAAACCACATGCTATCTAGCTGCTTTTTAACAGCGATCTGTTTATGGAAAATATATATTTAACAACATTTTGTGTAATGTATAGGATTTCACAAGATTATCACTACCATTCCCGATTACTTTCTGCCACGACAAGTTGCACTTTTCTATTTCTCATGGATGGAGGATTAGTGTGGAGAGTACTCGGTGAGGATATCAGTACATAAGACAAAAGAAGAGCAGCTCCGTACCACCGTTATTGAAATGATACTTCAAGTGTATCATTTCACAGACGAAGGAGAGATGGTGATCGATGATTGCACATAGATGAATATTAGGTGACCACTTCACCTATCTACAAAGATAAGCATCATTATTTGTGTTGTTTTCAATAAGGACAAATGGAATAAGGCTATTCCATTTAATGATGATTGGATTTTCCCAAGAACTAGGCATCAGGTGGATATGGCTATAGGCACAACTTCTCAAATTTTCCTAAAGATGACAGATGAGAAGATTAAGAAAGCCCTAATCCAGATTGGACAATCTAACAAGGAATGAGAGATTCCTACTAAGAATCCAGCTACTGTCGGAGAAGCTGCAGCTGCTCAAGAGGGTGAGGAGCAAGCTGGTAAAAAGAAACTAGCGGGTAATCCCAAACCAGCTGCTGCTACAAAGAAAGTAAGAAATCAACCAAGGAACCATCTCATGTGGTTGAAAAGAAAAAGAAGAAAGCAACAAAGAAAGCACCAAGAAAAAGCCCACTACTCACAATCTGCAAGACGAGCTAGATGACATTGTGATCAGTGATGCAGAACCACTCACAACCATCCCTGCACAACAACGGCCTGCTCAAGAGGTGGATGCTCGAGAGGCTGATACTCAAACAATCTTGGAAGAGGATGTGGAGGTCGATCCAAATGAAAATGTTGCTGATGATTTGGATACACGCCTACGTGGAGTCCAACTTATATTTCAACAGATATAGGAAAAGGCTGCAAAGGTGGTTTTGGAATCGATGCCCTGAATTGAGCTCACTCCAAAGGTGTTGGAAATGGCCAATCGATTTCAAACCTATCTGGAGATCCGAGACTACAAATTCTACATACTTGAAGCAATACTACTTCTTTTCTCCATCAACGATCTGAAGGTGGAGGAAAACCAGCTCATAACATATTTTGGATTCTTGGATATTCCAGACGCGTGACAATACTTCAGATTATATGTTCTCAAGAAAATGAAGGAAGAAGCTTGTGAACTGCAGATCGACCTCGCTCCCTTCTATGCTAAGGAACATAACTTATATGATCTTGCTATTGATCTGCAGTCCGGAGACTTTGATGATTTCTTCAATCTTGAAGAGCCAACTATGGAGAAGAAAGAACCATCTATAGCTGGTGAAACATCTACATCACAGCCCACTGCCACTTTTATACCATCTGCTGACGCTACTGTACTAGAACCAACTGTTGATACAATTATGACAAATCCATTTGTTGTTGAGGAAACCTTCATTCCTACTAATGAAGACACACCACAACAGCCACCAGTGGATGAAGAACCAAATAAACCATCTGCTGGAGAAACTCATGAAGTTCAGAAGGATGCTACCAAAGTTCCAACTCCCACATCTCCACCTATTCAAACTGTTTATTCGACTACCAAGGAGGAGCTCGTTGTTGATAGAAATCCTCCTAAGAAGAAGATAAAGAAAGGATCCATTCCAATAGTCATTGGCCCACTGGTTGATGTCGAACCATCTGGGGAAGTTTACACCAAGGGAATAGCTCCAGATGATTATCACCATTACTATTTCGACGAGATGCTTACCGCTTCCCTTGGGCCTATGATGACACTAGAGAAGATGAATGAACTGATTAACATTTGAATCAAAGATCGAACTGCAGCCCTCGCAAATTTTGTTTTTGTAGCTGCTGAGAATGCGATACACACGATTGAGGAGAATTTCCAGAAAGCTCACAATAGCTTGTCTGCAGAATTAACAAAGATTTGGATGGAGACAGGGACGTATTTGACAAGTACAAGAAAGCCAATGATCAAAAACTCGAGTTGTACAAGAAGAAGTTGATAAATGTAAAGAAAAGTCTAGGGAAGCAGGTGCAAAGATGGTGGAGGAGGTAAAGAAAGATATGGAGCAGCAATACCCTGATATGGAGAAGACAACAATTCCAACTATTGTCAAGCAAGAAGTGCCCATTGTGCTCAAGGAAATTTTACCACAGGCCTTGAAGGATGTTGATGTTGTCACGGGCGATGAATTAATTATGATCAACAAGAGCATCACGGATATGAAAGTTGTTGACAACGATCTATTGTCCAAGCTTGCCAACTACAACAGTGGAAATGAGAAGCAAATTCATGATATCAATGGAAATATTTCCACATTTTTGCAGTACAAGGAGGAAACAGAGAAGAAATTCAAAGAATTGCAAGAAGAGATCGCTTCCCTACGACTCATCGTCTCTAAAGACTTCATTGATGATGTCGAAAAGGGGGAAGGTAAGGATGGACAGCCCGCTGCACAGCCCTCTGTTCAAAGAAAACCACCTGTTAAGAAGAAGCTCACTACAAGAAATTCGCTCATAGATAACGGCGAAATACCATTATCTATACGTGCAAAAATATGTTATATATACTGCTGTAATCTATTGTGCACACGCTCATAGATAACGCTATGCACCGTTATCTATTCTGTACATAGATAACGTAACATAACATAAACATAACGTAATATAACCGTTATCTATATGTACTTTACATTACAGTCCAAATCGTTATCCATTGATATTTTTTATGTAATCTATTTTACACTTAGATTACGTTTTTTTTCCACGTACATAACAATTTAATACCGATATCTATTTAAAGATATAGATAACGGTTGTTAGAGTTATGTAATGTATTTTGTACGCTTTGTATTGTTAGTTTAGAAAACACTTATTAGTCATATAGTTAACAGTTGTTTGGCGTTATAAAATGCTTGTTATATATATATATATATATACACTACGTATTATATCTTTAGATTACACTTTTGGTCACTTAGATAACAATTTTGTATCGTTATCTTAAATATTCAAATTTCTTATCATTCAATTTATATTTAAAAAATAACAATTAATAATATAACGAAAGACACAAAATAATATCATATTAAACCTGTTTAAAATATATTCTACCATGCAAATATTCAACAAAAGTATGTACAAGCCAAAAGTATGTACAAGCCAAATATTCAACAAGTATCTTCTTCTTCGGTAAGAGAAAGCCTCTTTAAATTCATCTGGCTTCTTATCATGTCGGGGGAATCAACAAGAGCCTGTGGTAGGATAAAATGATTTGTGATATCAGATTTGGATTCGCTGAGTGCACACAAAATTAAAAAAAAAATACATATATGAACAAGACAGTCAATAAAACAGAACATACTAGGTGAATGAGAACGACACAAAATCATGATTGTGCTGTAATATATAATGAGCACACAAATAAAAATAGCCTAAATCTAAATTGATTATTAACAAATAGAAACCCAAAAGGAGGCCATCATAACAGAATGAAATGACATCTCTTGTAAGAACACCAAGCAAAAGCAAATGCAAATGCAGAGCAACTAATATAATCTTTACCGAGTCGATGACACTATTTTAAATTTTAGAAATAAACAAAATCGATGTCAATAATTGATTAAGCAGGTAGTTTGTCACAAAAAAGTACCCTCATAATAGTAATAAAAGAAGAACCATAAACAAAATTATGTACAGATTAGAATGACACATATATCTAACGGTATGATCGGTACAATTTAAAAGGGCCTATCAACAAAATGGCTATTTGCTTCAAAAGGCAGCAAGCGAACAAAGGAGAATAGCATAAGGATAAGTAAAGAGTAAACAAAAATTGAAATGCAAAAATTGAAAATAAGATCAAATAATCAAAATAACTATTCTGAACATGGCAACAAAAATAAATGGAAATGCGGCATTATAAACAAGGAAATGGAGATAGGAGGAAACAAGATAAATACAGGGTAGTTAATCAAATCTTTGTTAAGTTAATGGCTACTTCTAAAAAGATGAATGTGTTGGTCCCGAAAGAGCAAGGTTTGGTGTATGGGGAGGGGAATACACTAAATACAAACTTTTCAGTTTACTTGATTAATTTAATAGAGTTCAAGCTATTCTTTAAATAAGAAATTGCTCGGCAGATGACTAACCAGATTGATCAGCAGATCGATACCAGATTAGTCCAAGCAGATTGCTCTCTAGTGTAAACACTTAGACAACAATAAGAGTGATCTTGTTTCTTTCTAAGTATTGTGTGTGCGGAAATATGGTGGATTTAATGAGTGCTCTTGTTTAGAAAACCTTCAGAATTAATCAGGTTGTTAAGCAGATTGATTGAGATGCAGATTGTATGATAGTGCAGATGGTTAGAATAATAAACAACTGAAAGTAGAAATGCAGAAATATAAAGAACACAAATGTTTAACGTGGTTCGGGAAATCCCTACGTCCACGATCTGGTCAAAACTAGACCAGATTATCCACTACTAGGATACTCTGCTTGTTTATACTCGTGGAGAACGAGTCACAGGTATCAATCAATGCTAGAGAGATACTTATGCACGAAATAAGGGTCGTGTCCCTTTACAACAGATTACCTCTACGTTACCACTAGAAATCTACTAGCTAGCAGGGTGATCTCCTTCCTCTCGATAAGACAGGCTTGAATCGTGGTTGAGGTGGTGTGATTTAGAATCACAGGTAGTTTGAAGCTCTTAGTCTGGTTCAGAGAATGCTTGAGGGTATATTGTCAATATAGCTCGCGTGCGTGTTATCTTTTTGTTCTCCAGACCATGGATCCAAATATATATAGGCATTGAATTTAAGATTCTAGCCGTTGTTGATTGGCATGAGATTGATTGTAGATCATCAATCAATGATATCCATCATATCTGTTCTTGCCATGTAGAGAGCGTTGACTCAATCTTCAAGTTATGGAAAGCAGATTGCTAACGGCTTCTTTCCTTCTTTGTGTCAAACGAAGATTCTCTTCCCAATCCCTGTTGGATGGACTTCACTTTTGATGTGGCAAGATGGTATGATGTGTAGAGTGATGTCATCTGGTGGTTTGATGACTTTATCGGTCTGGTGCTACGCTGTGATCAACGATCTGGTCATTGATCTGGTCGCTGTCTGTTGCAGCAGATCGATTCCTTCATGGCGTGAAATCTTGCCCTTCATCCTATACTAATTATAGAAATGACTTCTATAGGAACAATTCTTTTACATGTCAAGTCATCTCCTAATCTGTTCTCTAACAGATTTCAGTTTATATGTAGTGATCTGTTTACACGTAGAACAGTTTAATACAAAAAGGAACTAAGTGTATTTCAAAGGATCATCATCAAAACCAAAAATACATTAGGGTTCCCAACAATTTCCCCCTTTTTGATGATGTCGAAACCACACCTTACAAATATGTCCTAATAACTTATTAAGAGTAATCTGGTTAGATAACCAGATTCATTATGTTTCGTTATTAAGTTATAACGATTAAAGCAGTTTATATATGTTCTGGACAATAGGGAGTTGTCATCTGAAACTCAATGAACTTCCATAGATAAGAGAAAATGTAGATTACAGTTCATCAAAGCAAGAATAGGAATTACAGATCGTAGAGATATGAGAAAAGATTATCTATCTGCTTTTCCTTCTTTCTTCCTGCTGTTTCTTCATTTTAGCCCTTGTTTTGTCAGAAATGAGTTGTACACTCTCATAAAATCCTTCTCTCACTCTTATATAATTAGGATCTTCAGCATTTATCTTGTAGCCTCTGTTCTCAGCAAGCTGATTTATAAAGGTGAGAAGGAATGTCTTGTCAGGAAGCTCAGTGCCTCGTATGTTGGGGCAAGTTCTGTATTCCCTCTCCGGGGCAGTAATTTGAACTTGTGCCTTTGCTGCAGCATCTCTTATTCCTTCCACCAGATCTCTTGCGTCATTTAGGTCCAGGAAGAGGTTAAATGCTTCATTAGGTGTCCCCTCGCTATATGCTGGCTCATTAAGAAAGTAGCGACACATAATGAAGCCATATCGTAGTCCTTCCCACCCTTCCTTTAGGTTCTCTGGGACCCAGTTGGTCTCTGTAGGCGCACACAGGCGGCACGCAACTATGCCTTTAATC